>CM057135.1:13459500-13717288 GCA_029964075.1 Patiria pectinifera
GAAGTGAAATTAAACAAGACTGTAATCATGATGCATAACATTCAAGGATTAAAGAAACATTAAATGGACCTAAAATGTAATAATGAAATGATGAAATCTGATTTCATTTGTCTTACTGAGACATGGATCGATAATGAGCAATACTCTGATATAGAATTAACTGAATTCAAATGCTATCATATGATAATTCAAGTACAAGTAACACACATGTTGAATCAGCAATGTCATGGGGGTGTAGCAGTATTTGGTAGAAGGAACAAACCATTTAGCAGACTGACTCTTCCTGTTCAGAATCTAGAGCATATTGCATATCAGGTAAGATGTCGTATTGTGTGGCAGTATAGTCCAGCTTCATATTCAATGGATGAATTTCTTGGCTATTTGCAAATTCCGTTGAGTGAACTTCATAAAGTTTCCAATAGGTGCATTGTGATGGGTGATTTTAATGAAGACATTCTGAAACACTGTTCACGGATTGAAAAGTTAATGCAAGATTATGGTTATAGACAGTGTGATCATGATGAAACTACAGAAAATGGCACATTGATTGACCACGTATACGTCAGAAATATGGATACGGTAGATGCTGCAGTGATTCCAACATACTACAGTTATCATGAAGAAGTTTCCATAAGAATATAATTTGAATACTTTTATTTAGGACATTCTCAAACCTATAACATTGAAACTGTCAATGTGAAGTACACTAGTGTACACGTACACTATATTTCTCAGTTCCATGATGTTGGGGATCATTTTGGATATTATGGAAATTACTGATCAAGTGAATTTTTATTCTCATGAAATGTATGAATTTGTTTTCATCATTATTAACCTGAACTGTGAAGGCCCTTTTAAAGTAGCTTGGTTGCATCCTCAAATTGTTCAAAATATTCTTATTGCCACAGTGTACAAATTGAATACAGCGTCAGTCTGCCTAAATATTTTTTTTTTCATGACATTTGTTCATGGAGGGATGATCACTGGCTAAATATCCTTCATTTGTATACGTACAGGTTTTTCTATTAAATGTAATATTGTTAAATATTGTTGTTTTCATGTGAAGCTGATCTTTCAAACTAACATACAATTGATGTGCAATATCAGTGTTAATAAGTATTCATGGATTTTTTATGTAAATCATGTTCGTTTTTCAAGTTGTATACTCAAGAGACGTACATAACGTGCAAGATGGAATTATGTCATTCATGGTAAATAAACAATGTAAAAATAGTGCAGTGAAACATGGACACCGAGATTATATCATAGAAAGATGCTTTTCAAAACAGCATGACCGGCTTGATGTCTAGTGCACAGTGTCACACTGCACAGATCAACGGTTGTCCAATGAAAATTAAGCTTTCCCTTAATGCTAAAGCCAGCGATAAGTGGTTTTGCAAGGAGGAAGCTCATGAACTGCATCTTTCATTTTGATGAGTTCAAAGTAGAAATCTAAGAGAACATACAGACCAGATTAGTTGAGCCTAGCTACCCAGTGGTCTGAGCTTCAGAAGTGCTATAGGTGAACATTGAGGCAACTGTTCTTTAAACAAAGAAATTCTAAGAAAACAATTGAGAATATCGGACTCCTTGTGACGAGGAGATCTGCATGCGACGCACACCTCAAGGAGAGCCACCCACTGATCTGCATTGATGAGACAATGCAGCTACACATACTTGGGGTATGTCATCTTCTCTGATGTCAAGATTGACGTAGCGGTAGATGTGGACAAACAGTCGATTTGGCAGCCAGTGGAAGAACAATAATGCTTTGGCACCTGCCACTGACCATACGCCTGCTTTGGCTGCACCGGTGACTGCTTTATGTTCCGACACCCCTATGTTCCGACAACCTAGATTCTGTTACTCCCGGTTAGGGTTAGGAATAGGAATATGTGCAGTCACATAGGGGTGTCGGAACATAGAGGTGTAACCGCTGGACCAGTCTGTTCAGCATACATGTATGCCTTATCAGCTACAAAGCACCTGAAGCAGATGTGTACGTCAAAGTCATAACTATAAAGACAAACTTGACCACTTGACTGTCAAAATGGCTACGTATGCATGTCAATACATGGTGGATGTGACTTCCAAAAGAGTGAACTTGTGGAAATTTTGAAATCATTTTTGAGTGCTTGGCCACATTACAGTGGGGCCACCCAGAACTCTGTGTGTTATTTGCTCTCCAACAGGATCACTTTACCTGCCAGTATTTGAACATGGTTCAGGTGAGTGAGATTGTCAGATTTTCTGGGTTGGTTGGTGGTGTTCAGGTGTTCTTCAAATTCAGACCTGCTTGTTTGTGTTTGGTTTGTTTGAGCACTACAACTACAAATCCACATGTTTCCTGCCAGTTGCCAGTGTACTCCCCCAAAGCATCACTGTGTATGCCAGTAGTTGAACGTGGTTCAGGTGAGTGAGATTGTCAGATTTTCTGGGTTTTCGAGAGTTTTGGTCGGTGGTGTTCAAGTGTTCTTCAAATTGAAACTTGCTGGTTTGTGTTTGGTGTGTGTGTGATTCTTGGAGGTAAAAGACACTCACACATGTCATTCTCTTGTATCCACTTTCTGTAGAAGTCTTCAACTACAAATCTACTTGTTTTCTACACTCTAAAAAAAATTGGGCAAATTGTGCCCAACTTTTAGCCCAATGTTGGTCTAAATATCAACAGGTTAAAAAGTTGGTCATTTATTGCCCAACAAGCATTGGGCAATCGCTTTGCCGAGAAAATGGGTAATGCCTTTTGTTTAAATGTTGGGTAGTTTACATATTTGTTGGTCAATTTCAAATTGTCCAATAATTGGTCAAATTTGGTTGCCATGTTTGTTGGTTAATTTGAACTTCCCACTTTTGTTGGTTATTACAACTTTCCCCCCCAAAATTGTCAAATCCGGTGGCTATTTTTGTTGGTTAAGTTTAAATAACCCTAAAATTGGTCAAAGCTGGTTGTCATATTCGTTGGGTAATTTTGAATGCCCAAAAATTGGTCAAATCTGGTAGCCATTTTTGTTGGTTAGCAAGGTTTTAATTTTCCCAGGAATTGGTCAAATGCGGTTGCCATAATGTTGGTCAATTTCAACTTTCCCAGGAAATGGTCTTTAATTACTTGATTGATTGGGATTTTTTTTCCACAGAAATTGGTCACACGTAGTCACGTTTGTTGGTTGACCCAGAAATTGGTCCTTTCCTTTTGCCATGTTTATTGGTTAAATCAGGTTTTCTCCAGAAGTGTCTTTTCCCCTTATTTGGGTTGCATAAAATTAGCTTTTTTCCTTCGAAATTTGAAACATATTTGGTCAATAAACATCCAACCAGAAGTTTAGGGCTTATACTTGCTGGATAATAAACAGCGATGACAGTAGTTGTGCTTGTCACTTGAAATACAATTTGGATAGGTCAAATTTTAAATAAATTGTTTCACGAATCTATAAAGGGGGAATTTTTTTTAAAATAAATTTACGTAAAGTTCCATTCCGTCCCTAAATTATCAAGAGCAAATAAAAACAATGAAATACAACCATGTTAAACTACCACTTAACTGTTTGCTGCCAAACAAACCCTTTATTTAAACCATACTGATATAAAACATACACAAAACACAATGGTTCATTTGTTTTCGTAAATGCTAATGAAGCATTTTTTTGCAAAGCCTTATAAGTTTGGGAAGATTTTGTATAGACTTCTCACTTCGTCCAATGAAAACTGCCAAAACAAGCTTTACAACTTTTTATCATCATGTTTCATATCTAGCATTGCTAACACAATAACGTTGGGCTCCATCTTGCCTTGGAAGTGTTGAACAATTCAACAACTTTCGTTATATTCCAAGAGTATTTAGAGTGTTAAATTTGGGCCGATGAATTATTCAGAGATTAAACTTTTAACATGTAAACTATTTTGAAGCCTCAAAGGGAAATACCTCCCTAGGATGCTGGTAAATGACAGTGTAAAGCATCCTGTAAAATTATGGCACCTGGTGTGAAGTCATTTTCAAGAAATTGTATTTTTGTTTACATTTCCAACGGTGGTTGGCCGACCTCCGTTGGAAAAACCTAACTATTTTTCAAATATCCAAATTTACCATTTTTTTTCAGTCGTAATTTTGTTTGCTATTGGTTACATGTTCCTGAACAGGTGCAGACCAGCTGGACTGGTTCCCTTACCTTACAATTTTCCGGCATCTATAACTTGATCCACTTCATTTTCAGTGGAGTCCGGGAACAGACTACTTGAACATTTTTGTTTTTCTTGGTTTTTCCAGCATTTTGAACACAAAACTTCAAACATGTCAGTGTAACAATATTTTTTCTATTATACTAACCCCTCAAATAGTTTATTTCTGAAGCCGCTTTTGCTGTAATTTTCAGAACTAAACTATTTGTAATAGATCAAATATTGTTACACTTACATGTTTGAAGTTTTATGTTCGAAAATGCTGGAAAGACCAAGAAAAACAAAAATGTTCAAGCAGTCTAGTTCCCGGACTTCACTAAAGATGAAATGGATCAGGTTATAGATGCCGAAAAATTGTAAATTAAGGGAACCAGTCTAGCTGGCCTGCACCCATTCATGAATAGCAAATAAAATTTGAACTGACAATTATTTTTTTTGTAAATTTGGAGAAGTTGAAAAAATAGGTTTTTCCAACGGTGGTCGGCCAACCACCGTTGGAAATGTAACGAAAATACCATGTGTTAATTGACTTCACACCAGGTGCCATGATTTTACAGGATGCTTTAGACTGTCATTTACCAACATCCTAGTAAGGTATTCTGTAAAATCTTGGTACTTTTTTTCCCCCAATGTTTGCAAATTTCCTTTTAGCATGAATGAAAATACTAAGGTTAATGTAGGCACTTATTTTTTTACTGGGATTTCTGGCTTGCCAGGTTAGACTACACCATGATAATCGAATGTCAAACCTGTAGCTGATTGATATGTTGTTACCAGAAAAGGGCAGAAATGGTTGCTACATATGTTTATATGTACGTAGCTGATATTAAGAACTTGCACACCACAGGGTGTGAGTGACCACTGATAAAAATAGCTGAAAACAGCTGAAAAGATCTAAAAAGGCTGAACTTTGGAAAAATATTTTTTTGTACACAGCAAGTGCGAGAAAAAGCTGAAATCCATAACCAATCAAGCTGAAATCAGCTTTAAAGCTGAGATTTCACACCCCTATGACACCAAATGCAGATTACTTGGATTACAATGCTTAAATCACTTGGACACCAAATACGCACGGAAATCCCTCAAGATTGGGGGAACTATCCCTGGTAGTTCGTACACGACATTTTGGAGGAACTCCTAGACTGTCTTGACTTGTGGCTGGTAATTGATGTCAAGCACGTAATGTGCCTTAAATGCTGCATCAACAGTCTTTATCAGACTTGGGTAAGGGACGGCCCGTCTCTCAACCACCAAGAAGACTTGAGATGGACTCAAGCGCTCAGTTGTGTAGAGTGCAAGGATGAACGGTTGTGGCCTCTTTTCGGCATTGATGCTGTCCAGGTAGTTGTCCACGTCGATTATGGCCTGACAAAAATGAAAAGAAACGGTATACGTCACTCACTGGTATTTTTTTTATTTTAAAGTGTACAGCAGTTAGTTTTTGCCAAGTAACCTGAAATGGCAAGTACGTTTTAGTGCTGGAGTCTGGTGTACTCTACAATATGTTCCCAAAAAAGTGTCCATTTGACTGTTTTGAAAAAATAACTACAAACCATGAGGTGAATTGTGAAAATTGCGCACAATTGAACAATTTCAAGGGGGGAGGGGGCGGATTCAAACCCCTCCCCCCCCCCTTTAGGGTTAATCAGTTTCAGTGCTGTGTTACGTAAGCTGTGTAAAATCCTGCATGTTGAGAAAAAGGTTGATGTGGTTTGGGATTGGAATTATTTGCCCTTGAGCATTAAACTGCATGCCTTGCCACGATTGACTGAGAGAGAGGCAAGTTTGACCTAGCCCTTTTCACTACATGAAGGATTTTACACAGCTTTAAAACACATATTGTATAAGGCAAGGAATGCCAGTGTCCAAAAAAAAAAGAAGAAAAAAAAAGAAAAAACACATTGTGATCACTTAACAAAGGAGTAGTGAGGCCTGACTGAAATTAATTGCAACTCACAGGCTTAGTGTCTGCACAACCAAAAGTTCATTGACATCATGGTTTTGTAGTTATTTTAAAGAAAAGTCAGATGAACACTTTTTGGGGACATAGTGTATATAACATACTTCATGCAAAATTCAAAACAAATTGAATTGAGACTGTTAGTAAAGCGAGAAACCATCTTTCCCACTGATAAGCTGAAGATGTGCAACTGGTACTTTTATGCACCTTTGTATGATTTGCCAATAGAAATAGATCAGCTTATCAGCAAAGGAAGAAATCAAACTATGTCCTTCACTGAATTGCCCTATGCTATAATTAATTATGGTGAACAGTTTCAGCTTATTTATACTGGAAAAACCTTAGCACTCAATCCCTTTATATGTGATCTTAGAACAAAATACAACATACCGGTTTTAAGTCAATAAATGCATCAATGCTGTCGAACAGGCTGCATCGGCCTCCTCGCTTGCCTTTACTGCGGCCCCCCAGAATGACTGGTAGAAGGAACAGGGCCAGGTTTTTCTTCTCCGCTGAAAAAAGAAATTAACAATACATAAGCAATAACAAAACCCTGCAAATAGAAATTTCCTCAAAACTTGCCAATATGTTTTGCAAAGCTGTAACCAATAAATTCGCATGAAGCGAGCCAACATGTACAAATAAATGATTAAAATCATGTGGGGCTACAATCCAGCAGAGAATAGTTTAAACATTGTAAAGCAAGTTTGCAATTTTAGAGGAACCCCCTTTTCCCCCATTTTCGAGGGCTATGAGGTGTGGTGGTGTTTCGAAGCAGCAAATGCTGAAAGATTTGGGGTTGGGGTCCCAAAATTCTTGAGATTTCAAGAGGAACTTGTCTGGCAAATTTCCAGGTTTGAGTTTGAGCTGGTCAGCTTTGATGTCAGCTCCAGCAGTTTTTTTTAAATTTGTGTGCAATTGAAACACAACATTGTCAGTGAAACTGCGCAAGTGCAAATTTGTTGAGTGGAGCTGACCTACTTCTGTGCCAGCTTCTCTCATTTGAATGATCATTCATAGGCTAACCATAGAGGAAGGAACGCAAACTGAAAACTTTATCAAAAGGTTAGCATATGACAAGTTTACCTGTACAGAGTGTACCATCTACTTTGTCCTGCATGTGGAGAACCTGCTTCAAAGTTGGAGTCATGAAGTTGGCATATGCTATCACAGAGTCACACAAGCCTTCCCACTTGAAGAAGAGGTTATCTGCAATACCTGGATGATGCACCAAATCAAAGTCCTGTGCGATCTTTAAACAAATACAAAATACAAACAAACACATTTATCTACAAGGCAAAATACAGCTATTCACACTTAAAAAAAATGATGAACTGTTTGAGGACTCCAACTCAAGATCCATCCCTTGTATTGTGGGAATACGATTTTCACACAAAACTATTGATTTCTGATGTTGAAGATAATTAACTAAGGAGGGGTGTTTAGGAACCTATTCTGGAAAGTCCACACAGTACAACACTGAAATGTTATTGTCAATAAGCTAACTTGATCCAATGCTGTCACGATATTGACTGCAACACCTCTTGCAATGTATGATATGTTCCATCCTCTTGTCACATATTGCTGTTTGGAACCTATAATTTTCTTACCATGTCTTTGTCGAGAATACGTGGAAATTCCTCCAAGATGCCAGCCAGAGAGTGCTTCTTCTGCCCAATGAAATTCTTGCGTTGCCTTGCTGTCAGTGCCATGTATTCTTGAACTTTGCTTGCTGGCTCCATGTTGTCCTTCAGCCAAGCTACCATCCTGGCTTCTTCTTCAGGAGAACTAGTTGTCCCTTCACGAGGTGGCTCTACATATAATAGTATTGAAAAAAAGTTTTGACAACATGTGTCAAATTTAGCCCTGTGCAGCCAAGTACGAAAGTAGGGTCAAGCTGAACCAAGTCAGCTTGGCAGGCCCAACCAAATCCAAAAACTAGAAAGTACATGTATAACCAACAAAACAAAGTTAACACTTGACTGAAGGAAACCTTGAAAGTGTAACCTTTGGGAACGATGTTTGTTGGATAAAAAATATATTTGTTGAAACAAAATGTACAAAATAATGCAGCACAGTGCAAATTATCATTTTAATTGCGTGCATTCAGCTCCAGACAAATAAAATAAATTACCTTTTCAATTTAATTCAGCTATTTTTCAATTTATTCAGCTCCAGACAAATAAAATAAGATTTACAAAATTGGGAACAATTGAAGGATACAACATAAAAATCTTGGATGCAACAATATGTTGCTTAAACACATACCTTCAGCAGGAGCATCCAATTTCCCCTTGTTCCTGTCCTCATCAAGCATCGTCTTTCTGATGTACCTTAGTCGCTCCTCCAAGTACCCTGTAGCTGGACGTTTGTTTGCACCTTTCATATACCATGCTTCCTACATAAAAGAAATTGAGAAGCCCTTTCATTTAGTTGTACAAAAATATACTCTTTTCAGTTTGTAATACATCTATTTCAGGTTGCCATGCAAGTATCAGTCAGTCTCACAAGAAAAAAAAAAGGTAATTGGCTAAAAAGAAGAGTCTCCGCTTTCTGTTATGCACGCGCGTCGCCGTAGCCATGCGTGTCAGCAGAATTATAAAGTTTTTTTTCATTGTAAGATGATGTCTCAAACCGCCAAACTCATTGGTTTGACTGGAATCCTGCTGCTGCACAATTCTGACATGTTTTTAGATGGGGCTACAATCTAGTATAAGCTTTATAAGCTGTATAGGCTTTATAAAAGCTATACATTTTGCACTAAATTTAGTCGGGCACCAATTGCAGTCATCAGCTGAAATTTAAAGAAAAAATGTTTAAAAAAAGGCAAGCTCCATACCAGAAACCTTTTTTTGGCCTCAAGTGGGTTTGAACAAATGTTGTATATCTGAACTGTTACATTTCATTCTTGTAGCATAAACTGATGGAACTTGTATTTGATGCAAAAGTTTTGCTTCTTTAAAAGTTACCGTACTTTGAAATTCTCATTTTTTAACTTTTGTTTGTTTTCTACTTTTTGTCTCATTCAAGACAGGCTATATAAGGATTAACTTATATCTCTAAAGTATACAACTGATTTTTCAAAGGTTGTTTTCAGATGTAAGTTTAAAGTGATAACCATTTTTCAGTAGGAAGATAAACCAGTCAATTTTTCTTTGTATAAAAATGTGTTTTAGAGTTAAAAGATTGAAACAACACAGCAAAGAAAGAAAACAAGCACAATTCCTGTTTAATTTGCAAACATACTTACATAGCCTTTGCCCTCTGGATCTTTGAGGTATGGAAACTCCTCAATGATACTCTCAGCAAGACACTGCTTCTCGTATGAACTTGGCCTTTATAACACACACAAAAAGAGTTACACTGTTGAATTCAGCGGAGTTAGTTTTCAATTCGGTGGAGCAGTGATGGGTGCACACAAGTATTGACATAATGCGCACATACACGCAGTTGCTCTAATTTGTCGGGTCAGTGCATGACATTGCGTAGCTGCAATCTATAGAATGAGAACATGTCCCGGACGCTGATGGCGTCTGCCTGCAATTCAAAACATGAAACGGCAACTTTGCTTCACATACACACAGTTTTTGTGCTAGTGAGATTATGTCTTTCTAAAATTCTCATTATTTCTTACCTTACAAGAACGCTCAATTTGTCAATTTTTTTTTATTTTTGGGGGGTGCTTGTACTTACTTCAAACCATGGTTTTCAATGAGGAATCCAACCAACAAGGATGTCATTGTGCATCTGGCCTTCTTTGTGAGCACTTTATCAGCTTGAAGTTGTGCAACAATAGCTGTGCCAACCTTGGTTGTCTGAAGAATAGTCCGTGCATTCTGCAATTTGAAGAAAGTAAAGTAGTATACATGAGGATGGGGATAATCAAGACAGGTGCAAACATCCACACACAAAAAAGTAACATGACAGTGGGTGCACTGGATGTGACAAAGTGCTACTGTATTTTTTTCTTTTACCTTACAAAGTAAACACAATGTCATACACTTACAAACAGTGACATCTTTCGTTTCTTCTGGTGAGAGGGTGTGCCACTTGAGGATGAGGATGCCCTAGACACTGAAGCTGATGCATTGCTTTGTGGGGAGGAAATATCAGACAACTCATGCTCATCCGTCAGGTCATCAGAGGAGTCATCATCACTGTACTGTAGTGGAGGCTTCTGCGCTCTTATTGCAGCATGCTGTTGCTTTGGAAACTGGAAATTTCATACAAATATGACATAAAAAATAATTCAAAAAAATAAGTTACCCTGCAAATAAGCTGAAGGGAAATGTACCAGTGAAGGGCAGAACAACAGATTGAGCAAATATTTCTATAACTCACCTAAAATGTGTTATATAAGGTTGAATCGAATCACAATGTACAGCAAATCATCTTTTTCATCATGGCTCCGTGTAACATGATGTTACATGTCGTTTCACCATGATGCCTCCATCCATCCGTTGAACACCAAAAGCATGAAAGTGTCTTTTGAAAGCCTTTACAAGCCATGGCCTTAGAGTGACGAACAGGCCTCTCTCGTTTACAAGGATATGCTGCACTTCAGCAAACTGGGGTCCATCTTCTGTCCATGCTGTGAGGACCATGCTGTTCGGTTTTAGCTGGTAACCATACACATTTGCCATACTTGCAACTGTGATAACTGTATCCTGTGTAACCTTCAGAGAAGCACAGATGACATTCACCTCTTCCAACGATTTCACAGATACAAGAACCTGATGCTGTATATCAACATTACATTTGAAGGTGTGGTTGGGATCAGAGAGCAATGCAACTTTGTTGCTGCTGGTGCCTAGTAGCTACCGACTTCGCAATGTTTCGGTAGTTGTTACATGCAGCAGCCCACTTCTTAAATGGCTTGTGTTTGGCCTCATATCTCATACTCGAGTATTGCTGTAATGGGCCAAGTAGCCGAATTGCCCTGGGATAGTGCAACAGATGATGCTGCTTGGGTGTCAAATGACGTTCTGAATAAACTTGAAGAAAAAGACTGTGGTGGTCACGTATCATATGTTTCAGAGAGTATGTTGCTCCTTTGCTGATCGAGTCAGACATAACTGTTTTGTAAATGTCCAGTAGCAACAGATAAACCTCCCATACGTCTGATCCCTCTGGCACAAGATCACCAATTATAAGTGGGAGATAAATCGCAAGGCACATGGTCTGAGCTGCTTTCTGTCCACTTGGCCCCCCGGATTGTTAAAGGCTGATGGCCCAATTGCACTTGGTTTGTTTTTTTGGTCCACTTTCCCATAGCTAAATGCACTAATCCTGCCATTAAGCTCGTCAAGTGTGAATAAATTTTCTTCAACCAAAGATTTGAGAGTTAGTTTAATCTCCAAAGGTAGAACACCCTCTAGCATGTCATGCATAACATCAGGAGCAACATTTTGTGTTACATGGTAGCCTAACAAGTTATTCAGGGCAGAGCGTCGCTTAATACCCGTTTTACTGACATCTTCCAGTGCTGCATCCTCTTCATAACTGTGCTCAGTCCTAAGAAGATCTGGATCTTCCACAAGCTGATATCTCGCAGTCTGCCTGTGTACTCTGCAAAACCTGCATGGATGGTTAGCTACAAAGCTCAGAACATATCCCAAGGTTTCATGTTGGCCTAAGTTGTCTCCAATAACCTGGAACAGATATGGCTTCACTCTAACTGACAGTTCATCATTTGAAACTTCAATGCCTTCTTTTTGAAGTCTGTTAAGATCTTTCACTACCGTGGGTAACACACAGTCAATACCATACTCCGACAAAACAGTGCACTTGGCACACGCGACCAACATAATACCAACATAATATTGCTCAGATTTGCTTGGCATATTGAGGGTAAGCCGAGGATGCTGGAATAAAAACAGGTAAGCTTATGTATTCCTTTATGCGATCCTAGAGGGTTGGCTGTCTCAAAAGCATCATTATAAAGGAGAATTGGCAACATTATGCTGCCTGTTTCTTCCCCTTTTAGTTTTTCAGCGACAAATTCTCCATCACGGAATGACTTCAGAACATTTGGATCATCTGATTTTTCTTCATTTAAAATTGCTTTGAGAACTCCAGGCTGCTGCAAAAAAGTTCTCAAATTGGAATCTATCGGTACATACTGATAGGTGTCTCGATTCTCAACTTGCATAATTTCTCCTGTGGTAGAGTTTGTTCGAGACTTAAATGTCCTGCCAATAAGCTTTTCCACTGGAGTTATCAGATGACCTTCCTTTTGCAAGTAAGAATTACGCTGATATTGTGTCCGAAGGCCATTGAAAGATGACTTAATAGCTTCAAATGTTTGCTTCATGTTCTCAAAACAAGCATTGCGATCATCAACTGTTATGCTGTTGACTGATGTAGTTGCATCTCTTTCAAAATTGTTTAGAATAGTGTGGACTAATTCTTCAACTTCAGAAATTACATTTTGAGTGAATGAAGATGGGACAGCAGATGACATCATTGTCTTAATAAACAATTCGATATGTTTTCTTGGATCGTCTTGGATCAGTCCCTCATCTAAAGACAAATCGCCATTTTCTGAATCTTCATGCTCACTACTTGTGCCAAATTCTTCATGCTCACTACTTGTGCCAAATTCTTCATGCTCACTACTTGTGCCAAATTCGCCATCCTCAAAGTCTGCTGCTTCATCATTCGATTGTAATTCAATATTTTCAGAGCAGTGTTGAGAAATCAGATGTCTTTTAAATGAGGAGCAGTAAGAAAATGTCTCTAAACAGCCATTTTGATGGCAAATTATCCTTGTTGCAGATCCCGATGTGATGTGGTGGACATATTTAAGATGATGAAATAACTGTTGCATTTCTCCCCCGACAGAAGTTAGACATCTAAAACAAGTAAATTCCATTTCACCAGTTTGTTTCATTCAATCAAGTTGTTAACTCACATCTCTCCTCCAACCCTGAAGAAATTTGAGCCTCAAGCCAATCTTGGGTATCAGCTCAACAAGTGAAGTTTCATCTAGCAGCTTCAAAGCAGCGGTGTCGATTTCATGTTCTACATTTGAAGACAAACAAGATAAACTTTCTTAAGAAAAAGCACTTCATTTTAAAAAAAAAATATTTTTTTAGATTTTTTTTGACAATCTAGTTTGTCAACTTTTTATAGTTTGGGGAAATACTGTTGACAATACACCCTCAACCCATTTTAAACCTAAACTACTACTACTAATACTACCACTAGACAACGGTCCAGCTATGGTATATTCCTTGTCAGGCGCGGTTCTACGGGGGAAGGGGGGGGGGGCTGTAGCCCCCCAATATTTTGTCTAGCCCCCCCAAAATAAATGCCGTAAAAAAAAAATTGCATTAGCAAAAAGAAGGATTGTGATGTACATGCGAACGGTCTCCCCCTAAAGAAGAGATAGCCGTTACAAGGGTGTATTAGTTAATATAATGTGAATGATTTTAAGATTTTATTGGCGCTCCCCATTGAAAATATGGCATGAGCCGGCCCCCCCCCCCCCTACTGATTTTCGGAGGCCTAAGTGTCTGGAAAAAATAACCGGTCTACATTTCAGCACGCCTCCCTGAAAATTTGTTGGCTCCAACGTGCTAGCCCCCCCCCCCCCCAAAAAAAATATTGGTTCTAGAACCGCGCCTGTTCCTTGTTGATGAAAAAAAAAATTCTCGGGGACTTCATGTTAAACACACACGGTAAAATTTGCATTCAAACTCTGATGCTTATTGACATAATCACATACATGTAGCATGCAGCAGTGTTCAGTGGAAAAGAGTTGAATCTGTCCCCATCCCAGCCCCCCACCCCAAAAAAGTTAAGTTCTCTGTGAAGCTACTGCATTGTTCAGTAATATTATAGCCGTGACATAGTTGTAAGCTCACGTGTCAAAAAAAAAATGATAATACTCCTTGATTGAATTGTAGGGCTATAGGAATCATCAGAAGATCTAATCACAGGGGCAATAATACATGTAGGGTATACAAGTATATGTACAACATGGAATATATCTCCCATAAAATGGAAGAGGCCCTTTTTATTTAATAATTCTGGGTAGATAACCACAAAACCTTCTTAAGTGATTTAGCATTAGTAGGCCCCGACTAATGCATAAAAAAGTTAGCCTATGCCTAGAAAAAAAAATAACAATATTAATGCAGCCTCAAAAAAGGATATTTTTTGGGTTGAAAATCCGTGAAATTTGATTGAACAGACATCATACAGCGATCGTTCAAAAATGCTTATGACTTTTATCTAGGCTACCAACGCATTGTAGGCATATGGTAGTAATATGGACATACATCCCGTAGTCACGTACACAATACAAACAGTAACACATAGACGTACGTGAAGCAGGGGCCAGGACACGACCGCGCGCGATCTACATGCGGAGTTTGTATCTGTCAAACACAAACTCCGCATGTAGATCGCACGCGGTCGTGTCCCGGCCGCGCCCCTGCTTCACGTACATGCAGCCTACGTGTTAATTGTTTGTATGTGGTAGGCCTACGTGCATGACGTGTGTACGTCCATACTACCATAATACAATGCGTTGGTAGATTAAAAGCCATAAACGTTTTTGAATGATCGCTGTAAGATATCTGTTCAATAGTTGTTGAATTTGACGGATTTTCGACCCAAAAAATATTTGTAAGTACATGAAGTAGGCCTAGGCATATCATTAGTATCAACATGATCAAGTATCATTGAAGCCCCATTTAGCTACTTCGTCTTTTATAATTATATGTGGAATTGAGGTGATTTCAAAGGTATTTTTGTGTTAACTTTGCATTGTCACTTTGACAATGCAAAGTGGGACGCTTGTAAGTTGTATTGTACGACAGACCAACATCCCAAATGTCTAAAAAAGGAGTTCTACTAGCGCCCCAGTTAGTGGGACTAGCCTAGGCCCTACTTCGTACTCGAGTAATCCTTACTTTTAGGACCCCATTCCTATATAGGAAGGGAAAGACTCACCAAAACAGCTGACTAAATGACACTCAAAGTAACATTCTGATATTTCTTGACACATTTGAACAGTTGGCAATGACACCTTCTTGAATATCAGCAGGTTTAAGTTTGTGGAAAGAGGGCAGGGCTTTGATTTTAGAGGAAAATTGAGGGGTAAAAGATGACGATGACAACCAGAAAACACTCAAAAACCAAGATGGCAAACGTGAAAGCTCGATGCAATGAAAGCTCGATGCTGACTGGCTGATAAAAAATAAACATCTTAATTTTTTTTTTTAGCAGCCAATCAGCATTGGGCTTTCATTATGTAGGGCTTTCACGCGTGTGAGAACTAAACAATATGCACGTCTGACTGTGAAAAAAGGTAGGAAAGTCACATTTTTTGAAAGTCCTTTCAATATTACAACTAACATGAGTTTATATGAAGAAAAGAGACTGCTTTAGCCTGCAAAAGTCACTTTGGTACTGGATAGTCATCTGCAAAAGTCAGTTTTGAACAGAACTCGTAAAAAATAAAGGTGTCCTAAAAGTAAGGATTACCCGTACTCGATCTGGGGTGCTACTGTCCGAAAGACAAATGCGAGAAAGGAGTTCTAACGACCCTCTGGGTCTAGCCTAGGCCTAGGCCTACTGCTAGCCCAGGCCAAGGTCTAGGCTATGCCTACCCTGCAATGCAGATAGGCCCTAAATGCTGGATGTCAATACTCAGCCTACCTTTGAAATTTGCACTTAATTCGGGAACACCCCAACGTTGTAGGTATTCGTCCACACTGTCGTCATGGTCTGCAACGACTTCCGGTAAATCTTCGTCGATGTCTCCAGCTCCAGGCCCCCTTGACATTTTGGAAACGGTGCCGGACGGGAAGAGTATTATATCTATACTTATAGGAATAAAACTGGCAAACTGCGGCGGGCGGGCAGGACAGGCAGTGGGCGATCCGGCCGACCGTGTGTGTACGTACGTATTGGGCCTACGTGACGCCTCGACGAAGATCAATGTCGATTTTGCGCGCGCGCGGTAAACGGAGTTGGCACGCACCCAACATTTTGGTGCAATAAATTTCTGGAAGTGGAGACATCAGGATCGAGTGTGTGAAGCCTGGGTATTAGGAATACTAAATGTGCTCGTTTTAATAACTTCTGAGCACATGTTTGTTCCCATTAAATAAATACCTTTCCGTTCAAAACTCAACAATTCCCAAACCATAAATAACTATAAAAATTATTAGCAATTTTACTTAGTGCATGGTGAAACACCTCTATCACTGTGTTTGATGGTATGAGCCTAGCCCACTGTACGGTTACCTTATATGGAGATAAGCGCGCAACGGTACACGTGATGATTTCATGATTTTTGTGGTAGGTCCTATTCTTTGAGGGTTTTTTAAAACCCCACTTAGAGACAAGTCATATATTTATTGAAACACACCTCCAAAATTTCCTATTTCTTTCTCAGAAAATACTGTGTAAAATATTTCGGAATTTTTAAAGTATGGCAATCTTGCTAATAACTTGGAGTTAAGAAGGTTATTTAACCAAAAGGTTTTTTTTTCACCTCATTTTTTTATGTTGGTCCTTCTCAGGAGTAGATTTTTCTCAACATCGGTTAAATTGATATTGGGGAATTAGCATTTCCCAATATCTATGCACTGAAAACACGTTGGTAAACAATTGTTTGTTAAAACTATATTCAAACAGTAATTGGTCTATAGTTTAATACGATACGTTGGGTGTTTTTTTCCCCAAATTTTTCAAACACCGTAAACAAAAATAATTGAGCAGCAGGAAATTCCAACTAATTGGTGACTTTATAATTTTTATTGGTTAAAGTGGATTACCTATAAGTGATTGGTAAGTTATACCATGTTGTTGGGTAATTTTGCGGGGTTAATAAATTTCCTACTTTTCATGGGTAATCTGTACTTTGTCGTTGGATGATTTTATAATTTTCATTGGGTAAAATGCATTACCAATGAGTAAAGGGCACTTTATGCCCAGCCGTTGGGTGATTTTAATCGAAAATACAGGGGAAATTGGTTTGCCCAATAGTATGGGTAATCTGTACCATGTTGTTGGATGAAAGTGTATTTTACCCAATGGTGATGGTCAATCTGTACCATTTTGGTTGGGCAAAAAATAACAAACAAATGTGTGAAGATGATAAAGAACTAAAATACTGGGAAAAAAGTAACCAATTACTGGTTAACCAAAACTTTGGTTAATCTAGTCACATTTGTTGGTTTTTTAAATATATTTGAACGCAATAAATAAGTGTGACAAATTTGGGATTGCCCATATTTAGGGTGAAAAGTGACCAACACTGTTTGGTAATTAAATACTACCAATAAAAAGACAAAAGTCACACATTTGTTGGATGTTTTCGATGCCCATTTTTAGGTAAATCGTGTTGGTCAATTTCGACCCAAAAAGGCCAACATTTTGTACTAAAACAGACCAAATGTTGGTGAAATCACTTTGCCCAACATTTTTTTGCCCAACGTTTTTACAGTGTAAATAATGAAAGATTTGCGGAAACACCATAAACTCGACGTTCCGGTCAGTATGCTCTGACCGTGGTCAGAGCATACTGACCGGAACGTCGAGTTTATACCTCTTGTTCTTTTCAGAACCATTCTCTTAGTTGAGAAATTATTCGCACATGGTGTTTCCGCAAACCTTTCATTATTTAGTATCTTCACCATGCAAAGCCTCAAATCTTACTTACTTGTTTTCTGCCAGTTGCCAGTGTGCTTTCCTACAGCATCACTCTACATGCCAGTATATGAACATGGTTCACGTGAGTGAGATTGATCATGAAACTTTGTTTTCATTACCATTACCTACTCTATTTTCAAACTTTGGACAATTTCAGACTTTGCTCATAAAAATACACGCGGACAACTGCAGTCTGACCTATTTACCTCAAATTTGAGGTAAAAGGCAAATGATACAGAATACAGGGGGTATGCTATTGACAAAATGAATTATCCTTAAGCTTGAATGAGGCATTTGCAACGGGCACCTACATCTCTGCAAATAGTGTACCTTGAATGCGACTGGTAACTTAAAATTGAGTGTGTCCACTAATATTTTAGCATTTTGCAAAAGTACAGCCAGGTGGCAAAATAGTACGAGACAATTTTTTACGAGTGTTGCTTCTTATAAACCACTTCCTATTATATTGTATTCAGGGAAACATGCTGACTCTATAGCAGATGAAATTGCCCGCTGGATGCTGACATTGCCACCGTCTATCTGAACGAAGAACTCCAGAAGATCTACGAGTGGGAGCAGAAATGGAACGTCATATTTGTCACAGAGAAATGCAAGGTGATGTCTCTGAGCAGAAGGTCCCCTTCTAAGTAGCCTCTAGAATTGATTATGGGAGGAAAGCCCCTGCAGAGAGTTCAGGAGCTGGACATAATTGGAGTGAGATTCTCTATATATACGGCTATCCCTACACTAGTTTAGAAGCGCAATCACTTCTCACAAGTCCCAATGGACTACGGATATTCTTCCAGTTAGAATTGCAATCGCTTCTCCAAACGTCTAAATGGACTACGGGTATTCGTACATGCAGTTAGAAGCGCAATCGCTTCTCACAAGTCCCAGGGGACTATAGATCCCTACATTTAAAAGTGCAGTCGCTTCTCGCCAAAATAAGCGCAATCGCTTCTCACAATTAGAAGCCGCGCCATCGCTTTTCGCAAGCTGATAAACGCTGCGGATAAATCACTTATCCGCAGCACAAGAGCCTATGGAGGGAAATTGGCTGAGATCCATCATTCCAAGGATAATGGACGCGTGCGTGCGTGCGTGCGTGCGTGCGTGCGTGCGTGCGTGCGTGCGTGCGTGCGTGCGTGCGTGCGTGCGTGCGTGCGTGCGTGCGTGCGTGCGTGCGTGCGTGCGTGCGTGCGTGCGTGCGTGCGAGCGTGCGTGCGATCGTGCGTGCGTGCGTGCGTGCGTGCGTGCGTGCGTGTGCGTGCGTGCGTGCGTGCTTGCGTGCGTGCGTGCGTGCGTGCGTGAGTGAGTGCGCGCGTGCGTGCGTGCGAGCGTGCGTGCGTGCGTGCGTGCGTGCGTGCGTGCGTGCGTGCGTGCGTGCGTGCGTGCGTGCGTGCGTGCGTGCGTGCGTGCGTGCGTGCGTGCGTGCGTGCGTGCGTGCGTGCGTGCGTGCGTGCGTGCGTGCGTGCGTGCGTGCGTGCGTGCGTGCGTGCGTGCGTGCGTGCGTGCGTGCGTGCGTGCGTGCGTGCGTGCGTGCGTGCGTGCGTGTGGGGCCTGGTAAACAAGTTGTGGCCGACTGGTAATTTACTGGAGGCAATACGAAACCCTTAAGACATGTGATCAACTAATTATTGTTTCTCCACTAATCCTTGAATAAACCCCAAATCTAGTGCGTGCGTGCGTGCGTGCGTGCGTGCGTGCGTGGCCTGGTGAACCAGTTGTGGCCGACTGGTAATTTACTGGAGGCAATACGAAACCCTTAAGACATGTGATCAACTAATTATTGTTTCTCCACTAATCCTTGAATAAACCCCAAATCTAGTAAATTAATAATATACACATTACCCAATAATTTGGATCGTGCTGATCGGATTTCGCACCACGCGTCCTTATATGTTATAGCCTACTGTGGATAATTATTAACTGTGTTTATCTAATTTGCCTACGTGACAATGCCACGTGTCTTTTCCTATTCCTCAGCCCTTTTCATGTTTAATTTAAATGGGTGTCCACTCAGTGGCGCGAACCAACGTGAAGTGCAGTTCACGCCAGAACCAGAACGCCTATACAATCGTAAATCCGTAACGTGGAGAAACCAACTATACAGATAAGTCATCGAAGGCGCTCAACCGCATGATATGTAATTTATAGCCAGGAGTTGATTGGGCTTTGTTTTATGAACATTCTTGTAAGTTACTCCCACTGGCCACTGCACAATTACGATATGAGCGGCTACCGAATATTGTATAACAACCAATACCCTTAAGGCCTGAACGGCAACGTACTACTTGTTTTTAACCAACCTGGTTCAGCAATGCCTACCACAATTCAAACGTTAATTAATCACAATTCAGTAGCAAAATATGTATAATCCCTTCAATAGTCATATGCCCTACCACACTACGAATTGTCTCTAGCCAACCTGGTACACATTAAATGATCGACTACAACTTCAGTAATGCAATCAACCTCGTTTGCGTTTACAACGTGAATATGTGGCTCCATTGAAGACAACACTTAATTTTATAAACCATAATTGTAGTGAACGACCGTGTTTGTAACCCGCACATATGACTTGTACTCCCCTTAAGTGTACTGCAGGCACCCATTCACAAGTATGGTTCATATGATAACTCATGCGTTGACGTTAACTTAAATTTTACATCAACTGGGGACAACCCCTAACCCTTAAGTCATGATCGGGTACGTGTTTCGAGAGCCACAATATGCCTTGACAATCTGGTGAATATTCTGTGACTGCATGCCCTTAATGAGCGTGTGCGGTAATAGTCTTAAGTATTTAGTTCCATATCGCCCCTATATACCTCGTAAGCTACTACATGTATCTCAGTCAACGAACTTTGACCGAACGGCTCACCGCCACGCTTGGGTTTCATACAATATTGGATGCAAACACCCTTCCTGCATTTACAATAATCGTAAGACTTCAACATAATAGTCGGTTCAACGTCCTGTGATGTGTAAGTCTGGGTGTGTGTGTGTGTGTGTGTGTGTGTGTGTGTGATCTTGCTTTAGCACACGTTAGCCTTTAAACAAAATAAGTTACCCCCTTGGACAACCCGTTGTCTCTACATTCAACAACCATATGATACTCCGTATTGAGTGTTACTAACCGCTGAATTACGGAATAACAATTGCCTGTTTTGGTTTGTTGTTAATCGTCCCCTTCACTGTACCCCAAAATTGCCGGTGCTGAAGGGTACCAGACGTGTTTGGGCTAAAACAGTTTATATATAGTCTGTCGCATGGGCTGCACAAGTCCGTAAGCCCCTATAAGAGTTCGACTTGCGGAGGGTTTGTTGCGCGGCGTGCAACCACTCAAACCGTGATGAAAAATGTCCGACTCCTCGGTAGACATGTCAGGTTAAGCCCCGGGGCTTTTTAGCAGGGGCTGTCCGCCAATCGCCCGCGACATTCGAAAACCACCGTGTATGTGGCAATTGGCCAACGACACACAACTGTCCGCCCAAAATATGTCCGACAGCCTGACGGCAACGCTTTGCCTCGACTCCCCTCAGGCTGGTCTGCAAGTTTTGTGTTAAGTGCTGGTGAAACGCCCACTACTCCTTTCAAAGCAAGGAATCTGCAGACTGCACTAGTGGTTCCCAAGTCACCGATCCTGTGGCCGGCCCCGCCGACCTTAACTCATCGGGATGAGGCTGCCGCCGCTTCCCATATCCTCGGAGTGCACCCTGTATGTGAATCAAAAACAGAGCTTTTGTGAGGGACCTAGTAACTATTACGGCAATTCGCATTTTGTCACAGATTAACATTTTTGCACTGTAATAACCTAATGTAGACTCATGCCTGATTTCGTAGGAGCACACAAACCTTGTTAAGCCCTGAGCTGAGTGAACGGCATCGCTCCTCAACATTGCCCATCTGTGTATGTCCTCATATCTGCATATTAGGCTGATAAGTCCCATAGCAACTAAGCTGCTGACATGTTGACAGATTCAAACTAAATCGCAACCCGTGGGTTGGCACCCTGCAACTCTCCTGTAAGACAAGGACCCCAATTGCCGCTCTTACTGCCCCGCTGGGCGGTACTAAGCAAACAAACACTAACCGGAAGGACCGGGGTGAGGTACAAAAAGAACTGATCAAAAAAACGTCCCGATGTTAGTCTACTGGTTAGGAAGTCACTGACAATGTCATAGAGACGACCTGTACCCAGGGAATGTACGTCCCCAAAATTCTCCATATACGACAACGACTCTCACTGCTATCTTACTGGTCAATGGCCATTACTAACCAAATATGAAACTCACTGATAACCCATCGTTGACTATGACCCACAATATGGCCGGTTGCAGTGCCCTACTCACTTTATAACTCTGTTCAAATAATTTGCTAAGGCAGCACCTTGACTGACACGAGAGTGGCGCCAAACTGTGCACACGCTAATGACAATTGCTCATATGTAGGCCCTATGTATTGATTCACTTATTTATTTATCTATTTATGTACTTATGTTAATCTTCGAATGTACTAGTTAATCTTCCGCGGCCGTGGATTTCACCCACCCAATAGGGAAGGGGCCGGGGGCTCCCGCGTGCCTGCTTCCATCTGAGACTACTAGCCAGGAACTGGGAAAAGTGAAACGTATTCGTGTTTGGTGGCGCCCCTCCCGCCTCCCTATAGCCTACGCCATTGGCACCATGGCCTTTGCAAATATGGGAGCAATAAAATTGGCAACAATAGTTTTATTAAATAATGCTTCTGCTATCTCTGAGGCAATCCTCAAAGAACTGCACGCGAGAGCTAACTTTTGTAACTTTTGGTGACGTTATGTCATGTATGTCTCATACATTGGTATGCTGCATTCGCGTTGTGTTAAAATCTACGCCTTTTCTCTATAGGGATTACCCGTACTTTGTCTGCCCCACACTTACAACTTACGAGCGCTTACATGGCCTCATAAAATCCCCACAATCTTCTTCATATTAACGCCTGCTCTACGTCATTCTGATAGTAGTAAGATTTGCAATCCTTGATTCTAACCTGGAATTTCGACAAGACACTAACGGGGAAACCAGCAAGTACTAAGCAAAGCTGCATGCAAAACGCTCTCCAGCTCCACTAAAAGGAGGGTAGGTTTGAACATGTTGCTTTGGAGTGTGTGCAAATTCTAGGACAATCAGAAACTCACGAACATGCCGAGTCAACTCGGCCCAACACCCATTGTTATCTGAGCTTCAGGTATTACACAGTGGTAAAGGAATCTGCTCACCCGGTATACATGAGAAGACACTCCACGGACTTGTGGCTCGCCGCGGGTTGTCAAAGTAACGCCGTGGTCCGGTCACGCCCGATTCTGGTGGAACGGTGAGCACGCCGTTTGTCTCGGTTTCCCGTGCTCGGCCGGGGAGGGGAAAGCACACTGCACTGCTAAAGGAAGACTCGATGTCGTGATGTCCGAGTCCAGTCCTTGACCCACTCCGGAGTTTGGCCGGTCCGTCCGGCTAACAACTCTCTGTCGGCGTTGCTAGCCCATGCTCGCTCGTCTAGCCCCGACGCAATAGCGTTCCAGACCGGATCATCATCATGTCAAGCTT
This sequence comes from Patiria pectinifera, assembly GCA_029964075.1. Classification (NCBI taxonomy): domain Eukaryota; kingdom Metazoa; phylum Echinodermata; class Asteroidea; order Valvatida; family Asterinidae; genus Patiria; species Patiria pectinifera. Next base: position 13,482,889 of record CM057135.1, read on the forward strand.
TCGGAATCGTCGCCTCGGCCAACCGTTTCGATACGTCTGGGACTCCACCTCCTCCCAGTTGGGCGGTCGCTTAGGCGATTAAACGGGGCGATCTGCGTTTTTATCGAACTACTTCAAGTCGGGCAAATTCTTGTTCCATGTTAGTGCTGTTGTCATTTCGATAACAGTTAAAGAGTAGCAATTAAATAAGTAGATTTTCTGAACACTAAAATCCTGAAAAACGAGAGCCTCGACAATCATTGACTGTATCAAGCGAAAACCAAACCGAAACTGAGCGGTTTTTGTGCCAGTGCCCTGGCATTGCGCGCGCTCGCAACTTGAGCCATGAACTCATCATGACCGCCTGACAACCGATGCAGACCAGACATCCACTCGCTGCCTCCCAGCGCGTGTTTCCTCCGTTTCTGAAGTGTTAAGAAATTAGCTATATTGTCATTCTCAAACATGTTGATAGTACATTTACTAAGAAAGGTGACATCTTATGTAGACATTTGAATTATTGGTATCTTGGTCAACTGCCATTGTTACATATTTGCCTTTTCCATTGTAGCAACCAACAAGTCGTCAACCAAGCCTGTTCTTGAATAAAATAATTTATAAAAAATGAGTCAAATTTGTCTTCAATTTTTTTTGAACTGATTGTTTCTTTTTTTTGGGGGGGGGGGCGGGTTGGAGTGTTAAGACACTAATCATCTGAGCACGTACTCATTTGAATAAATAATATGATTATGTGAAGTTTCAATAACATAAGTTAGTGCAGTCATTTCGTTTAACAAAAACTTTTTGTGCAACGGCTTTGAAATTTGTTTTTCCGCATTATGTTTTTTTAATTGAGGTGGTGTTTTTCTGTTTTGAATGATTTATTATTTTGTGCTGTTGTTGTTTTTGTTAAACATATATAGATTTAGGACTTCCAGACTGTACACCTATAAGATGATGCACTGGGACCCATTATGACATCATCATGGCTTCTGATTCGGTTTCTACATATATCATCAGTCTGTTTGCCCTTCCCCTAAAGCAGACCAAAAATCACTGAGACAAGGCTACTGATTGGGGGCGCCATTCACTTTTTACGGTGTGTCGCTATATTTTTTTGGTGACGCACTGTCCTTATTTTGATCCCGTGAAAGTGTTCAGATCAGGCTCTGTGCCGCTCGTTACGCGGCCTTGCATAGCTTAGCCTGTGCGCCCGTACAATCGTTAAAGTTACTGATTGGCAAATGGTGGGCCGTTATTTTGTCTTGTAACGCGCTATCCTTTTGATCCCGTAAAAGTGTTAATAAAAGATGCCGTGCCACTTGTTTTACGCTGCCTCGCACAGCCTAGCCTGTGCGCTCGTACAACCGTTAAAGTTATGTACTGCCCTCTTTTGGCGAGAATGAAGGACGTAATGTACATTGTACGACGTTTCAAAGCCACATGTACGTGCTATACATGTGGAAGTCCTGTGCATGTTTTAAAGCTGTCTGCCGCATCTTGCGCAAGGGTATTTTTTTGCCGACGCCGCGTCAACTGTGTGAACAATTTGACAAGCTGTTAACTTGGCACTGTTGAGGCAAATGTTTACGCTATCATTTAATGGGCAATTCAAGATTATATCTGTACGGAATGATTTGTCAGCAATTTTTGTAAAAGGAAAGGTCTTTTCAACGGAACTTCCGGTCTGATGACGTCATACGCCTAAAACTTCGCACACGTCTTAAGTGGGTCAAGGTTATCATATAAACCTATATTTAGGCGATTCCGACAAACTTCGCCACAGACATCTATTCAAAATACATTTTTTGAAATTTCCAACCTGTCACTAGAGGGCGCTCGAAGATTGCATGACGTCACCGGTAGATGATTTGAAGAATACTATCAGCCAAGAGACTAACACCGTTGAAAGTAAGTTCATTTCTATTACCACTTTCAAATAAAAAGCCACTTCCGGTTTTGGCCTTTTTCGACCGGAAGCAAGGGTCACGTGATTGCACGCACACTGAATGAAATAAAGACCTCAACCTACTCTTACACTTGCCGGCAACAGAATGCTGCGGACGCGTACGGTTGATTTCTGATGCATTTTTAAATATTAAAAGTGTCACACTTTAATTGCCTATATATAAAAACAGGATGACGTCATCATGACGTCATCATTCCACAGTGTTGTTTGATTTAGGGTCTTTGCTTGGACAAAGAGTGGTGTAAATGAATAACTGGCAAAGAGTCGAAAATGCCCTTTGAAAAGCGACAAGTTTTTGTTTTAATTTCTGTGTACAAAGTCAATGGGAAAAATTAAATATTAAAAAATCTATAATAATTAGTCGATGACTTCACCATGACGTCAATTTTCGGGACACATCTTTTCTATAGGGACTCTGCTTATGCAAACTTTGAATGATGTCTGACAAATATTAATGCCAAAAGTGGCCTGTAGAAAAAACGTGCACAAAGTCTACGGGGTTTAGGCGACAAAAAGAAGAAAGAAAAAAAAATCAGAACAAAAACAAAGGCTTTTGCGCACTTCACGGAAAAGCAAAAAAAAAAAAAAAAAAAAAAGAGAACAAAAACAAAGGCTTTTTCGCAAAATTGCAAAAAAAAAAAAAAAAAATCTTAACGAAAACAAGAGCTGTTTCGGTGTGTCACCGAAACAGCTAACTAGAGGTTTATGTCCGTTCAATCAACAGAACATGGCTTTTTCGCATTGTTGATTGTTGTTGTTGATTGTTGTTGTTGATTGTTGATGTTGATGTTGATTGTTGATTGTTGACGTTTCTTGATGTTGATTGTTATTGATGTTGATTGTAGATGATGATTGTAGATGTTAATTGTTAATTGTTGATTTTGATTGTTGATGTTGATGTTGATGTTGATTGATGGTTAGTTGATGCTGATTGTTGGTGTTGATGTTGATTGTTGATGTTGATAATGTTGTAACTGGATGTTGATGTTGATTTTTGATATTGATTTTTGATGTTGGGGATGATTGTTGATGTTGATTATTTATGTCAATTGTTGATGTTTCTTGATGTTGATTGTTGATGTTGGTTATTGATGTTGATTGTTGATGATGATTGTTGATGTTAATTGTTAATTGTTGATTGTTAAAGCTAATCTCCTGTAATGTGCGTGGTCTAAGAAACCGCACAAAAAGACACTTAGTTTTTGATTATTTGAGAAGACACAATGTTGACATTGCATTAATTCAAAGAAGCTTATTGTTTCCAGAATGATATTAACCATTGGAAACATGAGTGGGGAGGAGATACGATCCCTTGTTGTGGTTCTAACAAAAGTAAAGGGTTGCTCATTCTGATTAAGAAACACTATTGTGCTGTTATCAATGATGTTTATAGCGATAAATATGACAGATTTATTGGAATAAGTTTGTCTGTTGAGGGTTCAGATTACAATATTTGGAATGTGTACGCTCCCTGCTCGAGTACAGAGAGAATTTCAGTTTTTGACCGTTTATGTAAAGTCATGCTTGAGTGTAACTATCCAGGGTATACAAGTGTTGGTGGCGACTTCAATGTCACCCTCGAGCCCAAAATTGACAAGTATGGAGGTAATCACAGGCAGTGCCCAAGTGCCAAATTTCTGGGTGAGGTAATGGAAAGTCTTGATATTAGTGATGTTTGGCGAACCAAAAATCACGACAAGAAACAATATACGTGGAGGCAAAAAAATCCATTGATTATGTGCCGACTTGACTATTGGTTCACTGATCACATCCTGATCCCTTCAATCGATCATTGTGATATTATTCCATTACCTCGCTCAGATCACAGTGCTGTATTAATTGATATTAATGTCAATGAAATAGACAGAGGCCCTGGTTACTGGAAAATGAATAACAGCGTTTTAGAGGACATTCATTATATCACGTGTATCCAACAACTCTTGGATGACATCTCTAGTTCGAGCTTGAAGCATAAACTGTCGAAGAGGATGTTCTGGGATTTCTGTAAAAACAAGATTCGCAGTTTCACAATCCAGTTTTGCAGAAAGAATCAAAAGCTGCGCAAGAATAGGTTAGAATTGCTGGAGCAGAAACTTTTTCAGAGCTTTAAAAACCTGTCAGATAATCCCTCGCCTCAGAATCTCAGTACATTTGACAAGCTCAATCTGGAGTATAATGTTGTATCTGAATATGAGTCAAAAGGGGCTAGAATAAGATCAAAGACGAGATGGTTTGAGGAAGGAGAAAAAAAATACAAAATATTTTTTGAACCTGGAAAAGTGTAATGCCAAACGCAGAAGTTTTTGCACTCTGGTGAATGACCAGGGTGTGCAATTCCAAGATCAGGATGATATTTTAGAAGAACAGGTCAAATTCTATGAACGTCTGTATTCACCAATTGTCAAAGATGTTGACATTAAATTTGCTGAATTTGTGAATGATTGTGACATAGAACACCTCTCTGAGGATGAAAACTTTCTTGCGAGGACAAAATTATGCTTGATGAGTGTACTAATAATGCCTTGGGGGAAATGGCTAATGACAGGAGCCCTGGGCTGGATGGCCTTACAAAGGAATTATATGTCACCTTCTGGAACGTGATTGGGCCAATTGTTGTTGACAGTTTAAATGAAGCCTATGACAGTGGAGAACTATCAGTGTCGCAGAAGAGGGGATTAATCTCATTGTTGTACAAAGGGAAAGGGGGTGTACGTTCACTAAACAATAGGAGACCGATTTCGCTTCTGAATATTGATTATAAGATATCCACAAGAGTCCTTGCATCAAGAATTCGCCATGTTTTATCTTCACTTATTAGCCCAAACCAAACGGGATTCATGAAAGGTCGATTCATTGGCGAAAACATCAGACTCATGGACATTATTCGCCAGTGTGAAAAGTGTAACATTCCAGGTTAGGAGAAACACTATAGTAGGTGCATATGACCAAGGTGGTTTGAATATGATTGATGTGAAAAGTGTAATTAACACCTTGCATTTGAAATGGTTAAAAAGACTAGCCAATGATGATATCCTTCCGTGGAAGAATTGTGCTTTGTTTGAATTTGATAAACTTGGTCCAGATCTCTCTGTATTTCACAGTAACTGTAGTGCCAAAGATTTGCTCTGCTGTTCTGATCTGAATAACCTTGCGGCTTGCGCCCTTCTATAAGAACATCATTTTGTCTTGGCTGGAAACCAACCCACGGGCAGAGGCTGCAGACATTACTGAAGTTGCGAAGCAAAGAATTTGGAATAACCATGCAGTCAAATTCAAGGGTAAACCGATTTTTCTGAAAAACTGGATCTCAGCTGGTATCATTTACGTTTATCATCTTGATGACAACCACAGTAATTTCATGACCGCTGATCAGATTAGGCAAATCATTGGCAACAAGGGTAACTACTTACTGGAATATTATATTGTCATTAATTCCCTTCCAGTGGCTAAATGAGCTAATTAAGATGAATATGAAGCGCATCAGGAAGAAATTTACTGACACAAAATTCACTACCCCCATAGCAGAGACATTTTGGAAAAACAAATTCCCCACTCATAACTTTGTTTGGGATGTAATATGGAAGAGGCTCAACTATTGCTGTCCAGACAGTAAGTCATTTTCAATCAACTGGAAAATCATTCATAACTGTTACCCCACTCAAGTCTGGCTTTGCAAAAGGAAGAAGAGTGATTCAGAAAATTGCACATTTTGTCATGAGAGTATTGATTACATTGAACACTTTTTTGGTCATGTAAAATGGTAAAACCCCTTTGGAAAGAAATCGAAAAGATTGCTGCATCTAAGTATGGCAAATCGATCAGTTTGTCCGTGGAAGATATTCTTTTTGGGGTCGGGGAAACATACAATAGTTATCGGTTTCTGAATACTTTAATTAATACAGGTAAACAAACAGTGAGTCGTTTTAAATTTGGCCAGTATTCCAACCTTATCATCCTTTTTGAGCAGGAACTCCAGCTTCGTCATGTCGAGTAAACTGTTTTGTTAGAATTTTTTGTTGTGTGTAATTCAGTAGTACCTATAGAGCAGATGATTAATATGTACAGAGATTATTGTTATTTAATTGTTGATTGTATCTTTGAATAAAACAGAAAAAAAAGAAAAGAAAAAAAAACGTTGATTGTTGATGTTGATGTCGGTTGATGATTATTGATAGTTGATTGTTGATAGTTGATTGTTGATGTTGATTAATGATTGTTGATGTTGATTGTTGAAGATTTTGACTGTTGATTTTGATTTTTGATTGTTGATTGTTGATTAATTGATGGTGAATGTTAATTTTATGTTGATTTTCAACTATCAACTATTTTCAACTATATTTATGTTGGTTTTCAACTATCGCATTTTTGATGACGTCACATTACTTTCAAAATGTTGTGTATATACTTATTCCGTATCAAACCAATTACAAAAAGAATTTTGAATTATGCATGTTGCGTTTGTGTGATATGGCTTAAAGGTCCAACAATTTATAAAATCATATAAAATCGCATGATGACGTCAATATGACGTCATTTCAATTTGTACCTATAACACATCCCGGTCTACCTACATACCGAGTTTCAACCAATCACTTACCGTGCTATATATATTGGGCTTTGAAATATGAACTTTTAAGATGACGTCACGTGACCCATGATGACGTCATTAAAACAATACTTGGCGGTGCTCATTTTTCTTTTGTGGATTTAGCCTATACCAAGTTTGAAGCGACTTGGATGAATAAAAGTGTTAACCATTGTAATCAGAATAAAATTGTAAATATTTTTAAAATCGTTAAAAATCTGTCGATGACGTCATCGTAACGTCATTTCAGATTTTGTGCACTGGTACAATTATCTACCCACCTACCAAGTTTCAGTATGATCGGACATTCCCTTAAATGTGTTTTACAAAATCGCATTTTTGATGACGTCATCATGACGTCACACATTTTTCAAAATTTTGTGCATATACTTATTGCTTAACCTAATACAAAAAGAATTTTGATTTTGGAATATTTCGTTCGTAAGATATTGCTTCAAGGTCCAAAACGTCAAAAATCGATATAAAATCACACAATGACGTCATGATGACGTCACCTCAAATTTTATCTATAACACATCCCGGTCTACCAACATACCGAGTTTCAACCCAATCCGACTTATAGTTCTTTAGATTTAGGGTCCTAGAGTTTGCACATTTGAGATGATGTCACGTGGCCCATGATGACGTCACTTTTCCATGCACGAGTTCACTGTGGGTTCTGACTCTGTGCCAAGTTTCATTAAGATTGAAGTATGTTCAGGGTCAAAAGTGGGGTCCAGAATGAAACATGTGTAAAGTCAATGGGATTTGGGATAGAAGAACAAGAGGAAGAAGTAAGAAAAACGAGAGATCTATGTCTGTGTGCAACAGAACATAGGGCTTTTCCGCATTGTTTTTTTTTTTATCAATAACACGTCCCAGACGATGCATGTACAATGTTTCAAAGTATACAGTACAAGAATTTTCTAATATATTTTGTAGCGTCTGTGAGATATATTATCATCAAAAAGAAATAAATCAATATGAAATCAGACGTATAGGACTACCTTAATATGCAATTTTGACCGATTCGGACTGATAGTTTTCTCAAAATGACACTTTAAAAATGCACGTTTATGATGACGTCACATGCCTTACGATGACGTCATATTGATAAAACTATTCAATGCACATTTTTGCATTGAAGTCAATCCAATGAAAGGAAGTGTTAAATTTTGGAAGCGGAATGAAATTGTAAATGTTAAAAAAATCATGCGATGACGTCATGGTGATGTAATTTCAGATTCTGCCGTACCATTATTTAGCTATCCACCAAGTTTTATATGTGTTTTCAAAATTGCATTTTTGATGACGTCATCATGATGTCACACGTTTTTTTCAAATTTTGTGCAAACGCCTATTACCAAACAAACAAAATACAAACGGAATTTTGAATTTTGCAAGGTGCTTCGTGAGATATGGCTTAAAGGTCCAAAAATTCAAAAATAATATAAAATCACACGATGACGTCATGATGACGTCACCTCAATTTTTACCTATAACACATCCCGGTCTACTCACATACCAAGTTTCAACCCAATCGGACTGACAGTTTTGTAGATTTAGGACTTTGTAATATGCACATGAATGATGACGTCACTCTTCGGGACACATCTATGCTATAAGGACTAAGCCTATGCTGACTCAACCTCGTCCCCAGTGTGTCGAGCAGTACGTGCCCACCACTACCTGCTCTCTCACCCTGGTATTGGATCATTTGCATGTGCAAGATTTTTGAACACGTATGCAAATAAGAAAAAGTGTGGTGCATGCTTGTGTGTTACATTAGCGTTTGTTTTTGTATGTGGTGTCTGGAGTAAAAACAATCAATACGTCGCAGTGCGAGGCATGGCATGAGTTACGAAAATACGATTTTATTTTAATTAAACTGTTACGATCACATTTCATATTAATAAGAACAAATTGGAAAGGAAAGGAATATTTTTTAGAGAAGGCGTGAACACGTATTGCACGTAGTAAATAACAACACCAAGTATACGATATAAATCCATTTCTAGCCAATTGCGGTACCGAATCAGGATACAGGAAGAAAGTTTCCTATCCAGGGCTTACTATTGGAAACGACGTTGGAAATAAAGTAAGCACTGGGGACGAGGTTGGCGCTGACTTTGAATGATGTATGACAAAGGTGAATGGCAAAAGTGAGGGGTGGAAAAGAAATGTACAATGTCTATGGGATTTGCCAGGGAATAAAAAGAAGAAGAAGAAAGAAAACGAGAGATCTATGTCTGTTTGCAACAGGAGATTTTTCAGCATTATAATTGTTTTTTTTTTTTATGAATAACACATCCCTGACTATGCATGTACAGTGTTTTAATTGAATCAGACTTGGCTTGAACAGGTTCCTGTATTGAAAAAAATGTGACAATTTGTGTCTGTATTACCAAAAACACAAAGTATAGTATACAGATACATGTATACATGTATTGTACAGTCTAAATGCACCATTTGTCTAGTTTTCAAGTGAATTTTCCAAAACTAAACCAACTGTCTGCATAAAAAGCACACATTCATAGCTGGATATCCCATCCATAAATAAAGACAAATGCAAAACACAACGTACATAAAAAAAAAAGGAATTTAACATGCATGACATGAAACAAATTAGAATTAGCATCCTAAAAACGAGCCCCCCCCCCCGAAATTATATGTGTTCGTACGTGCATGACGATTTGTTGTACACCGTTCTCCGACCGCGTACACGCTAAAAGAAAAGGTAGAAAACCTACGAAAATGTCGCCACAAGGACTAGCAAAAGATAATCAAACGAAAGCTTGTTGCTTTCTTTATCGATGTGTGGTGATCATTTTTTTGTCCTAATCTGGTCAAGTCACGGCGAAGGAACTAAAAAAGAACAACCAAATTCATCCTCAAAAACCTTCGCTTTCAACTTAATACCATGCATGCCATCTTCATGAACTGCTACTTCTTTTGTAAATGTGTAGTTCATATAAAAAGAGCTGTCGAACACTCCGGCCGATGGATTTGACCTCAGCAACACGTGCGCTGCGGGCTGACTGACATACAATGTATGTGCGCATGTACAACGTACGTGCATGTACATGTACATTGTGGACGTCCTGTGCATGATATAAAGCAGAGGTATTGTCAACCTGAAGTTTTAACCGTGCGCAGGGCATGTGCAAGTTCGCTTATTGCCTCGAAACTTCGAAATGTTTTAGACCAACCCTTCAATCGACAATTATAGTAAAAATTAATATAAAAACTGTCATGGTTGATTTTTCAGGAATTTTCAAAGAAAAAAACAGTTTTCATTATAACTTCCGGTATGATCACGTCATCATTTTTTTTTTCGTGCACAGGTGTTGTCTGCATTGAGCAACCCACCCGTACAATCTAGCCACAGACTTACATCGTTGCAAGCAAGTTTAATTTTTTTTTCCAATTTTAAATTATAAGGCAATTAGAGTTACTTCCGGTTTAGACCGGAAGGAAGGGCCACGTGCTTTTGCTCACACGAGATAAAATGAAGATCATGGATTTTACTATCGATTCCTGCAAACGTCAAGTTTTGATCTCTCATGGCTGATTTTATACTGATTTCCAAAGATTTAATCTATTAATCTTTAACGTGACGTCACGTGACCAACGATGACGTCATGATGACGTCACTCTTCGAGACACATTCTTGCTATAGGGACTATGTCTGTGCTAACTTTGAATGATGTATGACAAAGATGAATGGCAAAAGTGAGGGGTGGAAAAGACGTACGCGTACAATGTCTATGGGATTTGCCAGGACATAAAAAGAAGAAGAAAGAAATGTGTTTGTTGACAAACACAGGCTGTTTCGGATATTTGAAATACTCTTTGCACGTGACGAACAATCAGTGACGTCACTGTAAATGTCATCTATAACAGCACATATAATACGTACATGTCAAGTTACAACCAAATCGAACATTATAGTTCCGTAGATATAGGCATATACAAGAATACTATGCCCTCTTTAAGGAACGTCACATGACATTTGATGATGACGTCACTTCAATTTATATCTATAACAAATCCCCGTGAATGTGCATACCAAGTTTTAATCCAATCGGACTTGTTCTTCCGAAGTTATAGCGATTCAAAGAAATGCACATTTAATGTCACGTCACGTGACACATGATGACGTCATCGTTACGAACTCACTAGGGACCATCTTCGGCTGCTGGTCTTACTAGTGTCTGACAAATGTATGTAAAGTCAATCAGACATATAGAAGTGGAAAAGTGTATGGTTTGAAGAAAAGCGTGTACAAAACCAATAGGGAAACAACGCATCTTTAATGTGACGTAACCTGACACCTCATGACGTCGCGATGACGAATTTCTTCTGGGACCATCTGTGGGTGGTAGTCAAAGTGTGTTCCAAGTCTAATGTCGATCGGATTTACGAAAGTGCCAAAGTAGAGTGTTTTAAAACGTGTACAAACCCTAGCTATGGGGAAAATGCATCTTTAATGTGACGTACCCTAACACCTGATGATGTCACGATCACGAATTTCGTCTAGGACCATCTGTGGGGGTGGTCTAAGTTTGTATCAAGTCTAAGTCGATCGGATTTACGAAGGTGTTAAAGTGGAGTGTTTTAAAACGTGAACAAAACATATGAGGAAAAATGTATCTTTAATGTGACGTAACCCGACACCTGATGACGTCACGATCACGAATTTCTTCTAGGACCATCTGTGGGTGGTGGTCTTAGAATGTACCAAGTCTGAAATTGATCAGATTTTGAAAAGTGCCAAAGTGGACTGGTGGAAGAAACGTGTGCCAAACCTATGGAGAAAAAGTCTGAAAAAGGAGAAGAAAAACTAGAGATCTATGTCTGTTTGCATCAGAACATAGGGCTTTTCCGCATTTTTGCTTTGTTTTGTATCAATAACACGACCCTGGCTATGCACGTACAACGTTTCAATTGAATCCGACCGACGTTTTTTTTTTTGTTTTTTTTTTAATATGCACCTTTAGGAGCACATCACAAGATCTGTGATCACTTGCCGCCAGGGTGCGCTGGAATAATGCATGACGTTACTTGTCAGATTTTTTTAATAGACCACCCTTTCCACAGAATTACATCGTTGAAAGCAATTTCACATCTTTTACCAATTGCAAATAACAAGGCAATTTCGGGTTCAACAGGAAAGAATGGTCACGCGAATTTGCACGTTAAATCAGAAATGAAGACCATGAATTATTCTATCAAATCCTTGAAAAAAAAAAAATCAGATTTCTCACTGTTGATTTTAGAATGATTTTACGTGATCAAGTAATCATGATGTCACTTGGCAGTGCATTTCATTAGCTGTTTCGGCATCGGCCGAAACAGCTATTGTTTTCGTTAAAGTGTTTTTTTTTTTTTTCCTTTTTTTTTTCTTTTTTTCTTCTCGGTATTCAGTATGTTCCATAGAGTTTGTGCACGTTTTTCTTCCACCAGTCGACTTTGGCATTTTTGTAGATCTCATCGACTTCAGACTTGGCACACACTTAGACCACAACCCACAGATGGTCCTAGATGAATTCGTCATTGTGACGTCATCAGGTGTCAAGTTACGTAGCATTAAAGGTGCATTTTTTCTCCATAGGGTTTGTACACATCGTACACGGAAACGCATAAATGGCATGATTTATGAGCCGCTTGATTGAATAAAGGTTTGAATAAACTAATGTTGAGCGGGAGACTCATAAATGATATGTTGTGTTAGCCCCTTGATCAGTGTACACCAATGCGGTAGAGGGACACATGGAATTGACTGTTTTCTTAGTGCAGGCGGGAAACGATACCTTGTGTTATGGGCGGAAACACGGATTTGATTGATTTTGTGGACGTCGACGATGACGATATCCCTATACACTAATTGCATACAGGGATACTCAGAAACGATGCTTTTTGTAAGTTGGCAAGTACGTGCAAACTAAAGCGTTTGAGGAAAACAGAGATTTGATATGTTTTGTTAGCTGCTTGGTTCACATACAACGCCGGTTAAGACAGAAACACGGATTTGATTGTTTTTGTGGACGACGACGACGATATATACCTATACACTTGTTGTATACACGGATACTCAGAATTGATGTATTTTGTAAGTTGGTTGGTTAAGTACGTAGGCCTACAAACTAAAAGTGTTGGAGGGAAACTCAGATTCGGTGTATTTAACCGCCATTATTTTTCTGAGGCCTATTACTACACATCTGTTGGTCCGATGTGGTTGAAACTTGGTAGTAACCTATATTGGGATTGGTTATACATGCAGCTGATAATTGTAGTCATCATGACGTCATCACAAGCCATGTTACAACACATGAAACGGGCATGTTCCTAAAGCTTATAACTACACAACTATAGGTCATATTTAGCTGTAACTTTCTATGTACTTATATTGGGATGTGCTACAGATAAAAGTTAATTGCCGTCATCATACCGTCATCACAAGTTATGTGACGTCATATTAAACCAATTTTATGTCGGATTGGGTTGTAACTTAATACATGTACATGTACATATATGTACGTTTACCGGGATGTGATGAAAAATAGTGTGACATTATCGTGGCGTCATTGCATGTTATGTGATTTCATGTCATGTTAACTAAAGGGACATTGTTTCTGTGGTCTGTATGAATATTTAAAGAACTATACGTTGTAACTTGATTTGGTTGTAACTTGATTTGGTTGTAATTTGGTATGTGATCGAATTAACGTCCGATTCGCTTGTAATTGTGTTATGTGTTATACGATGGGATTAGTGACATATCATGACGTGTTGGGTTTACTACGCTCAAACTTTAAAACAAAAACGATGTCATCAAATGTGCGGATGTTCAAAACATATTGATACAGGAGGCAAAAATGTATGCTGCTCTTGCGCATGCCGTTGGCAACACCAGCGTGACGAGATATGGCAACTCTAGAAAGAGCAGAGGGCCAAGTGGATACCGTTATTGTGCTTACATTACATGTATTGTCATTATTTACTGTTGCTAGTGTAAATACATATTTTACCAACATGAAAAAAAAGAATTCCCAGATTTGAAAAGAAAGAATTCCAAGATAATGTATTGTGTGTCCTTTGCCCTGAGTATAAAATGGAACCACTATAATTATGGGAAAAGTGATTGTCTTGATGATGTTGACTTTAAAAAACATTTCATTGAATTTCATTATATATTCTCCTCTGCTCTTTCTTTTTAGTATAGGTATTATTCTTGAACGAAGAGGGTGGTGTAACTTCGGCATTTTCAGTATACGACGTGTCGCAAGCTTGCCATGCATCGTTACAAAGTTACAAAGGCTTTCATAAAATCGGGTGCCATGAGACGCACTCAATCAGACTCACCACAATGACTCCACACTCCTCGCAAGCAAAACACCTTCATTTAGTCTCTTAATGCCGACCTCAGACAGTTATGCGCAGACGTAGACAGACATAAACAATTTACTGACGGAAACATTTGTGTATTATTAAAACTCGGTCCCCAACAATTATTTACATTAAAAGATTAAACGCGTCTTCAATTCAATTATCTACAGAATTATATTACTTATAACATTATTATTTTAGCACATCCTCCTTATATCACATACAAGAAATTTCATATCCTTGCAACTGGTTTCTGTCATAAGCCTCAGTCAATAACTTCTTCCCTTAAAAAAAACATCTAACATCACCCAAATTGCATTCATCTGTCTTTGCACGACAACAACTCATCACCTTCACCACTCAAGCAAAAAGTTCAATGCTTTAAGCGTACAAAACGAAAACGCATACCAAAACAGCTTCCATGTCCGTCACCACATTTCGTCCAACCTCTGAATTGACTCTTTCTTGCTAGATTGGTTGCTATTAATATTAAATAATATTTGCCCGGCCTATTTTGAAAAACCTCATAAATTCATTCAAATAGAATACAATGATATTTAACTTCTTAACATTCATGATTTCTATGTTCCCCGTCAGACAAATGTGCATAAGCCGTCAAGCATGAAACCAAAAGGGCCTATTCAAAATGTGCAGCGGTCAAACTAATAATAATAATAATTAATTCTTATATAGCGCATTACATCATTGACACAATCTCAATGCGCTTTACAAAGTTAATAAAACAAATGTCATTAAATACACTAAAAAAGCTCATTAAAAATATTAATACATCACCAATCTATTGATTTAAATACCAAGTAAAACTCATTAAAAATACATTAAAACCACAATCAGTCAATCATCATGAATGTTATTTAAAAACCTGACGGAAGTAATACGTTTTTAGTGCTGACTTAAAAGATAAAAAAGAAGGTGCGTTCCGAATAAAATAAGGAAGCTTATTCCATATACTGGGTGCTGCTACTGAAAAGGCACGCATGCCATAATGATTGTGATTGAAACGGGGCTGGACTAAGTGTGTTTCATTGGAGGAGCGAGTGGCTATAGAACTTTCCCGAACTGTCAACAAATCCAACAAATAACCAGGTGCGTGTTTATGTAAGATTTTATCAACCAAGATAAGGATCTTGAACTCAATACGCTGTGCCACTGGAATCCAGTGGAGACTTTGGAGAACAGGGGTAATGTGCTGATATTTCTTAGTATGGGTAATAAGACGAGCGGCTGAGTTTTGAACTAATTGTAGCCTATGGATTAAATAGTCAGGAAGGCCATAAAGCATGCTATTGCAATAATCCAGTCGTGACGTAATGAAGGCATGAATAAGTCGTTCATTAGTGGTGCGATCTATAACATTGCGAATTTTGCTAATGCGGTGCAAAGCAAAATATCCTGATTGGCACATTTTAGAGACATGGGTAGCCATATTACAGTGATTATCAAAATACACACCGAGATTCCTAATGACTGTGCTAGGAGTAATATCATTATTTCCAACGTGCAAACCTGACAAAAGGTCACATTTACGAAACGAGGAATGGAAATGAATCACCTCAGTTTTCGAATCATTGAAACTAAGCTTGTTCAAAAACATCCATTGTCTAATTTCCTTAACACATGCTTCAAGATGAGTCTTTGAATTATTACTATTCTTACAGAATACGTACAGCTGGGTGTCATCAGCATACAACATAAAATTGATGTCATGTTTCTTGAAAATATCGTGTAACGGTGCAAGGTATAATGTGAACAAAATTGGCCCAAGTACACTTCCCTGTGGCACACCAAAAAGCAAAGGATTCAACTCTGACTTTGCTGACCCAATGCAAATCCTTTGGGTACGACCCACTAAATAGGAAGTGAACCACTGGAGCGCTAAATCCGTAATCCCATACCTGTTTTCCAATCTATGAAGTAAAATGGACTGATCAATGGTATCGAAAGCGGCAGTCAAGTAAAGCATAACTAAAATAACCTCTTTCCGATTGTCAAGTGAAATCAAAATATCATTTTGAACTTTCAACAGTGCTGACTCAGTACTGTGATACTGCCGATAAGCTGACTGAAATTTGGATAACAATGAGAATCGGACCAAATATGCATGAAGCTGGTCAGCAGCTATTTTCTCGATTAATTTACCAACAAAAGGAACATTTGACACAGGCCTGTAATTACACAATTCATTTGGATCCAATCCAGACTTTTTAAACAGAGGTCTTATGATAGCCGTTTTTAATTCTGATGGAAAAAACGCCCGAAACAAAAGATTTGTTCACAATCGATAATAAATGCGTTGAAACATAAGGAAGACCAGCTTTCAAAAAGTGAGTCGGGATCGGATCCAAAACACACCATTTGGAGTTCATTGATTTCATGAATTTGATCAGAACCTTTTCGTTAATTGTATTAATATGCATGAATGAGTGACCAAGTTCAGTAGATACACATGGAATATCACCAGGAACATGCATCAGTTGCCCTCGAAGACGATTTATTTTGCTATTAAAAAAGTCTAGAAACTGTTCGGCTAATTTTTGATCGTTGTCGTGTTGAGGCAAATTCTTTGCTGCAGCTACTTTGTTGCCAATCATGTCATCTATTACAGAAAATAGTTTTCTCTGGTCGCAATTCTGGATTTTATGCCGGTAATACAACTCCTTTATCTGTTTTACAAGTCGATTGTGTCCTAACCGCTTGGCTTTAAAAAACAATTAATGTTGTCATTTTCTCTTATTTGAAATATTTGTCCCATTTCTCTTTCAAAAAGTACTCTTTTAAAAAGAGTTAATTAATTCTTGCTGGAGCGAGCCCCTTTAATATTTACTATGCAGTGATTGTATGGAATGTCAACTTCACCACATGTAATTTGAGCCACCCGACCCTCACAACCAGCCCATTCACCCCTGGCATGTCTGGAGTATCTCTCAGGCCCCAAACAGCCGTTAAAACCACAGACATAACCCATTAGACATTCCATTTTGGTCACAGGGTTGATCGAACTAATCCCAATGTTTATAGTGCATTTGTACACAAGCCTATGTAAGTGTGCACAAGCACACAGGGTTTTCCCGCCAATTCCAACCCCTCCAGTAGGATCACAAGACTGACACCCCCTCTAAAGGACGTACTATGGTCCATACTAGGATCTGGTGATAGATGGCCCCGGGTGAGTTTACCACGTGGCCAGGACAATATAAAACATAAAAAATGTGAAGATTCCATATTCCCTTCTGAATCCCGGTAAGGTTTTAATTCGTCACGTGTCATACCTAACACTTTCTGTAATCGTCACATCATATCGGTTGTTTCGTTTCAGCTAAATAACTGATTGAGTTGTAACTTCTTGTTATAGGTGTCATACGTGAATTTAATAGTGACATCATGACGATGTCGTCACAAGTCGCAGTCTTTCCAAACAGCCGAAACAGCTGTGTTTGTACACAAACACCTCTAGTTTTATTGTAGTTTTAGTCTGTACCAAGTTGAAGCCAATCAGACAAATAAAAGTGTTAAATTTTGTAAGCGGACTAAATTGTCAATATTTAAAAAATCTTACAAAATGTACCGATGACGTCATCGTGACGTCATTTCAGATTTTGAGTACTAGTACTATTATCTACCCAACCCACCAAGTTTCATGACGATCTGACATTCCCTTAAATTTGTTTTAATAAACCGCCTTTTTGATGACGTCATAATGATGTCACACAATTTTCACTATTTAGAGTATATACCTATTACCTTACAAACATAATACCAACGAATTTTGAATTTAGCATATTGCGTTAATGAGATATGGCTTAAAGGTCCAAAAGTTAAAACATCGAAACAAAATCACACGATGACGTCACCTCAATTATTACCTATAACACATCCCGGCCTACCTATATACCGAGTTTCAAACCAATCGGACTTACAGTTTCGTAAATATAGGACTTTAAAATATGCACATTTGTGATGACGTCACATGACCCATGGTGACGTCCTGATGACGTCACTCTTCGGGGCACATCTATGCTAGGACTAAGCCTATGCTGACTTTGAATGATGTATGACAAAGATATATGGCAAAAGTGAGGGGTGGAAAAACGTGTACAATGTCTATGGGATTTGCCTGGGAATAAAACGAAGAAGAAATGAAAACTAGAGGTTGATGTCTGTTCAATCAACAGAACATATGGCTTTTTCGCATTGTTGATTGTTGTTGTTGATTGTTATTGTTGATTGTTGATGTTGATTGTTGATTGTTGATGTTGATTGTTGATGTTGATTATTTATGTCGATTGTTGATGTTCTTGATGTTGATTGTTGATGTTGGTTATTGATGTTGATTGTTGATGATGATTGTTGATGTTAATTGTTAATTTTGATTGTTGATGTTAATTGATGATTAGTTGATGCCGATTGTTGATGTTGATGATGCTATTGTTATTGAATGTTGATGTTGTTTTTGATATTGATTTTTGATGTTGATGATTGTTGACGTTGATTATTTATGTCGATTGTTGATATTTCTTGATGTTGATTGTTGATGTTGGTTATTGATGTTGATTGTTGATGATTGTTGATGTTAATTGTTAAATGTTGATTGTCGATTGTTGATTGTTGATGTTGATGTCGGTTGATGATTATTGATAGTTGATTGTTGATAGTTGATTGTTGGTTGATTGTTGATGATTTTTGGTGTTGATTGTTACTATTACAACTAGAAATGTGTTTGTGGACAAACACAAGCTGTTTCGGATATTTGAAATACTCTGTACACGTGATGAACAGTTAGTGACGTCACTACAAATGGCATCTATAACAGCAGATTATTCATCTACGTACATATTAAATTACAACCAAATCGAGCATATAGTTCTGTAGATATAAGCCTTTAATAGAAAAACGCCCCTTTAATGGACGTCACATGACATTTGGTGCCATCACTTAAATTTTCATGTGTAACACATCCAGGTATGGGTACATATCAAGTAACACTGCAATCAGACCTATGGTTCTGTAGATATAGACCTTAGTAAATGCCCTTTTAATGTGACGTTACACGAAATGTGATGATGTCATGATGACGTCACTTCAATTTCCATCTGTAACACATCATCGGGGACCATCTTCGACTGCTGGTCTTAGTGTGTGCCAAGTCTAAAGTCAATCAGGCATATGAAAGTGCCAAAGTGTATGGTTTGAAGAAAAACGTGTACAAAACCTATGGGGAAAATGTGCATCCTTAATGTGATGTAATATGACGCCTGGTGATGTCACGATCACGAATTTCTTCCAAGACCATCTGTGGGAGAGAGTCAAAGTGTGTACCAAGTCTGAGTCGATTGGATTTACGAAAGTGCCGAAATTGAGTGTTTTAAAACGTGTACAACCCCTACGGGGAAAAACGAATCTTTAATGTGACATTACCAGACACCTGACGACGTCACGATCATGAATTTTGTCTACGACCATCTATGGCACAGTGGTTTAAGACCCAGACATTTCAAAAAAAAAATTCCCCTAATATTATGCCTTAATTTAGTTTAGTTGTATCTAATGAGTTAATTTATAGCAGTTAAAAATATTTTTTCCAACATCTTTACCGTTTATATCACTCAAGTACAAAACTTCACAAAACTAAGGGGGTTAGTCTTATTACAGTAGGCACATTGGTGCAACAATTAAAAAACCTGTTTTTCTATACCGAAATTATATCTTCAGATAGAAAACTGTGCATCATCTTGTAGCTTGTTTAGTACCCTTTCAGCTAATATAACATTTGTTATGAAAATTGTTTCAGAAAGTGCAGAAATTTGTGGGGACTACTTACGGTAAATTATGAAGAAGTATCCCCAAAAAGCAAAAGACACTCAGATTATGTTCGCTGATACATTTTTACAATCGGCCATAAACGGCCTGGGTAAAATTGTTTATTTTCTTCATAAATTGGTACTCTGATTATTTGGCTACAAATATAATCAACCGGAAAAGTCGCGCAATGCATCGTTGTGCCGAAGAAAATCAACTTTGTAAGCAGTCCTCAGCTGGGATTTAACGAAAAACGCTGTCGCTGGCGACAAAGTGAACAGCGCCCTCTATTGTTGAGATTTGTCTAGCGTGATCGCTTTGTTGGACTCGGTGTCGTCGCTTGCACTTCGGAAATTTGTGTAAGAAGGTTCAAATCTTGGGGCTCGTGTGGAATTTACAGTAACCATTATTGAAGAAATTGAGCTGTTAATGGCTTTCTTTTTCATGGAAAATGTAGATAGAATTAGAAATGAAAGATTTTTATTTTTCGCACAACGTTTTGGTGTAGGCCCACACTGGCGCGGTCAGCCAAACGACAACATCATGTTCCTGGTGTTTGTGATTGTAATAAAATGTCTTAGGCCTGGCAAGGCCAGGAAAACCATTAAACACCATTTTAACCAACCAAACGTGTTTTCCCAAAGGGAAACCAGATACTTTCAAGGACTGATTTTTTGATAATAATGTTCAGCCACAACTCCTGACCAGAGCTGTCATTGTGATGTAAAGCATCTACAATGACTTACATGTAAACACTGAGATCATTGTATTTTCTGATAATTTTATTTTTATTTTTCTGTAAGACTTTTCGGAAACCAAGCCCTTACGTCCCCCATTTTCTTCTTATGATAAGGACTCCTCCACTCCATCTGTTCCATTAATTTGGCAACGGACAAGAAAGAAGATCGGACGATCAAATACGCCACCCTCCAAATGAGACGTGCAATAAATATCTAAAGAGAGGGATCGGCCGGAACAAGAGGCCGGATTATATTACAACTAATAATAGACTACAAGCGACACATGAGAAGGTTACATATTAAACTGACCATTTCTAAGCGATTAAGAAAATGTAGGGAGAATTAGATATGAGCCGAACTTAATAGATCACCACCGCAGCTACTCTCTCAAAAACTAACCACATTTTCTTTTAGGCCAAAAAAAAGTCTCCGGTTTCTGGTATGCGCGCGCGTCGCCGTAGCCATGCGCGTCGGCAAAATGAAAAAGTTTTTTTTTCAATGAAAGATGATGTCTCAAAACCGCCAAACTCACTGGTTTGACTGGAATCCTGCTGCTGCACAATTTTAACGTGTTTTTAGATTGGATTATGCTTATAGTCGAGAATAAGCTTTATGTGGCCTCTCTGGACTCCCATATAATTGCACTAAGTTTAGTCGGGCACCATTTGCAGTCATCAGACGACATTTGAAGGAAAAAAAATCAGGTAAAAAAAAAAAAGCCGCGTCGCCGCACCACTTTTTGGGCAAGCTCCATACCAGAAACCGGAGACCTTTTTTTTGGCCTTATGAACATTTTGTAAGTTTTGAAAAAGAGCCGTTTGTCAAAAACAAATGCTCGACACTTTATCAATTACTGTTGCGGAGGCTATGGATTTCACAATTACATTATGTCAGAAGGGGATGAAGCTGATGTTCCCAAAGCTGAGTTTGATCGCCCGAGAATTAATCCTCTAGATGAAGTGGGACCACACCAGCAATAGCTGAGAACGGGCGCGATATTGAATTGAGGACAGCGATTCTTGTAAGAGCAGTGGCCCAATATATGATTTTATCTGTTTTCAGAAATAAGTCTCAAGAATAACAGGTTTTTCCCTTAGCTAGAAAGAACAAATACCGGCTGCACCACTTAAGAGCACCATTTTCGAATTTCCACGGTAAAATACAACAGAAAAAAATAGTAAGATTAATGATAACATTTTGCATATAAATGGCCTTATCACAGGGAATATATATTATTGAAAATAATAAAAAAAAAAGTAATCACCTTGAAAACTTGCATCTACAAGCTGGTTTAATCTTTATTTAACATAGTAAATCCAAAATTAACAACAACAAAACAATGTTTGGCTTCCGTGCCGGTACGGTGATGAGAAGCGACATGGACGTGTAATAAACATTAATGCAAAAATCGATAAATAGTGTCCTTTTTTTGAAATTTAGCTCTGGTTTTTGACAATTTCGGTGAGCTACGTTTTTTGATAATAGCCAACCTAGTTTTCTGTACCCAGAGATGGTTAAACATGCTTGATGTATTTTATAGGACATTTGACTGTTTAAAATCCTGGAATATACTGATGTCTGGGTCACATATGGTTTTAAACCACTGTGTATGGGTAGTGGTCTAAGTATGTATCAAGTCTGAAAGCAATGGGATTTAAAAAAAAAAATGCCAAAGTGGACTGGTAGAAGAAACGTGTGCAAAACCTTTGGAGAAAAAGTCTGAAAAAGGAGAAGAAAAAAAAAAATTAACGAAAACAAGAGCCTTTTCGGTGTGTACACCGAAACAACTAAGTACAACTATGCGGTTGTGAGTGAACAACCACAGAGTTTTTCCCAACATGTTTTTGATTGTCTATTGCACAGTAATGATTCAATGATTTGTTCTAAAAAAATTGTAATTATTAAATTGAAATTATAATCGGAATATTAAATTGAAATTATAATCGGAATCGGTGATGGTCTTTGTTCGGGACACATTTTCCAAAGAGAAGCTGGTTGGGTTCTGAAAACTTAAAACTAAAAATATATTTTGTGCCCAGGTCTATTTGTACGAGATTTGTGGACAAGTGGATCAGAATGGAACTACAGTAGAGTTTGCGCACTGCCATTGATTGTGTAACAGTTTAAGTGATTACAATAGGCCAGAATAAATGAATTTTGAATTTAATGTGCAAGGCCATCGTTTATGTCTCACCAAAAAATAGCGTGAAGGCCCTGCCCTGTGTTTCAGTGCCATTTGTCAATTAGTACGGGGTCTCTTCTTTGTGAGAAGCGGGGGAAGGAGGTTTTATTGGAACTGTGCAATATGGATATAAACAGAGAGTGGACGCAAGGAAGTGAACACTTTGTAATGCATTTTTGTTTATGAAACAAGAATCAATCTTTAACTAGACTTATGTTTGTGGACAAACACAGGGCTGTTTCGGTTACTTTTTTGTGACATGTGACACATATAAACGGTCTGTTTATAATAATGGTGGCATATAATATGTGATTCCATTCTCATAGGGCTTTGAATTATGACGTCACATGTCACGTGATGACGTCATGATGACGTCACATAAAGTTTCATCTATAACTATAATATTATGGTAAAGAAGAACTTAGCCAGAGCATACATCGTTGAAAGCAAGTTCACATCTTTCACCAATTTTAAATTACAAGGCACTTCCGGTTTCAACCAGAAGAAAAGGTCACGTGATTTTGCTATATTTAAAAATGAAGACCCTCGATAATTCTATCAATTCCCACAAAAATCATGTTCAGGTCTCTCACGGTTGATTTTATATTGATTTTTAAAGATTAAATCTATTAATCTTGAACGAGACGTCACGTAACCCATGATGACGTCATCATGACGTCACTTCAATTTTCATCTAAAACACATCCCAGTTTAGGTGCATACCAAGTTTCAACCCAATCAGACCTGTAGTTCTGTAAATATTGGCCTTCAAAATATGCAATTTTTAATATAACGTCACATGTCACGTGATGACGTCATCGTGACGTCACATAAATTTTCATCTATAACACATCCCGGTTTAGGTACATACCAAGTTTCAATCCAATCGGACCTGTAGTTCTGGAGATATAGCTAAATCTGTCAGTTCTAGCCGAATTCTGCTAGAAAACGGTCACAATCGAAAAATCGCATATAATGTGACGTCACGTGACTCATGACGACGTCACGATGATGTCAATATTCGGCACACAACTTTAGATGCTGGTCTAAGTGTGTGCAAAGTATAAAGTCAGTCGGATTGATTTTAGTGCCCAAATGCCGGTAACAAAAAAAACGTGTACAAAGGCTATGGGCAAAACTGACTGAAAAAGAAAAAAGAAAAGAAAAATCTTAATGAAAACGAAGGGTGTTTCGGCAAAAGTGCCGAAACAGCCAATTACTTCGTGAAGTCATCCATGTACAATTTGAAAAAAATATTAAAAACCAATATTTTATATAAATCTGGAGATTACGTAGCTTGAGTACCTCTAGCTGACAGGGTCATCAGGAATGTTCATGTAACGCTGCAGACAAAACTATGTTGTAAATGTGAGATTGTAAGAGACCCTTAAAAAACGGCCTCCACAAAACGGTCGTTTTCCCCCTCTTTCCCAACCCAGATTCCATTAAACATACCTCATACCATGCACTCAGTCATTCATGATGCTAATGATCGACTTGAAACAAAACAAAAGTTATTAAAATTTGAAGAATATTGATGATTTTGGTGGCTTCTCCTGATCACAATATAGGTGCATATTTTGGAGGCCTATATCTCCATGACTACAGGTAGCACGACAGGCTCTGTCGTGCTACACGGCAGTTACACGGCATGGTGTCAAACGTCGTGCTCTTGCCGCGCTGAATCAAATTAAATTCCAACCTGGGCTAGGTGATTTTGGAATGCGCATGCGTTGTCAGATACAAGGAAATATTTCCAAACAAACGGACAACTTGGACAAGACAGAAACAATCCAAAATGGCGGCGAGACTTGAAATGCATGGTGATATAAACATGTTTGAGATTTTTGAGCGTGTAGAAAATGACAAGTCGTCGGTGGATTCCTGTATGGCAATGGATTCTGACGATGATTCCTTAACTATCGATCGTGATCTCCTGTCAGAAGAGGAGGAGGACAACGGGACGGAAAATCTCAATGACGAAGGCAAGGTCAAAGAAAAACTGATGAGCACGGTAAAATGAAAAGGCAGAAAAGCGCAATGGCAAAATCGTCAAATCAACGATTTGGTCTATAATATTGTGTGCAACAACGAGTACTACAAGAAACGGCTTATTTTAATGAACGTCAAGAATGGCAAAAACTGGAGAAATCTATGAAAAGATACTTACAGAACTTCGCGGAATATATGCAAAAGATGGTGGATCGTTTCCATTCACTGCGCAACAAGTACGCAAAAAAAGTGTCGCAGATTGCAAGAAAATCGCCATGACTATAAAAACTGCAACTGGCATCAAAATATTACAAGAAGAAAGGCAGTACGGGGCTTGGTTTAATGAGCTGTTCGCCTTGGTAAAGACAAGAGACTCCTGCCAGCCAGACAAGGCTGTTGAGCCATTTGCTGTAGCCAGAAAAAGGGAAGCCAGCACTGACATGGGTGATGATACAAGTTCACTTCCATCCCAAGCTAGTGCCAGCACAAGTGGAGAAGCTCAACCAGACAAGAGCCTTTTTGTGCCCATTAAAAAAAACTCTAAAAAAGCCAAAAAAGAGAGGATCCATCTGTATCAGCAGCACAAGACATAATGAAGCGAGTTGTAGAACATGATTCCACTAAAGATTTGATAGCATTTTTCAAGGATGAAAAGGCTTTGACGAATCAGGCTTGCGAGTGGTCGTCGGTTTGAAGCCTCGGTCAGACTGTATAAATTGGCCGAATGTCGTGTCTCTTGCCTCAGATGTTGTTACAGCAGAAGACTCGAAAGTAGAACAAGAGACAGATCCAACACTACAGCGTTGTAGAGAACTCGCAGAGAAAACTCAGCTAGGTACTAAGGAGGATCATGCTTCTCATGTCGTCTTGCATAAGGGCATTTTGTCCAGAGAGTTTCAATCACCAAAGATGAAAATGACAGGGCCAGGGAGCATGATGCCAGATTGAATTGTATATAAATTTAATTGTGTAGTATATTTCCCCAGTTTTGTTTGCTGTCACAAAAGTTCGTTGCACTATTTGTTTTGCTGGATTTGCAAGTGTTGAATATTCATTTTATGCTGTGATGTCATTTAGTTGCATTTGAAGTAACATGTGTATGGCTCTAGAATTTGGATCATGCATCTTAGACTCCGAGGGTAAGTATTTACAATGGGACTGGTATTTAAACAATTGGGTGGGGCCTTTTAGTTATGTGCATTGGAGTGTGAGGCAGTGGTGTGTGTAGATATGTGTTTATAAGTGTGCCTTCCACATCTACCCATGTTCAGTTGTTATGCTGCCTATTGCTTTTGCAACATCGCCAGTGGTCAAGCTCTTTTAATTGTTTAGCAAGCTATAATTGTCTACACTTTCATCGGAGCCTTAATTGCTCTGCGGGTTCTGCAATATATGTCTCGAATTTGCTTGCTCGACAAGTTTTCGTCTTTTGGGAGTGCGTTAGACTCCCCAGTTTGACTTTGGCACTGGTGACTGACTGCAAGCAACGAGGGAGGCCACAAATCTGTAAGAAGAATTTTCTTGTCCTTTATTTAATGTAAATTTGAAGGGCATTTTGAAATATTCAATTCCAATGATGAACCCAGCTGGTTGATTAGTATCAGTAATTATTTTGTTGAAGATTTTGCCATATAGATTAATTGTCGCTACTGCTATCGGAATAGTGCATTTTTATTAGGTGACCGATTTAATTGATTCTGTATTTTGTAAGGGTTTAGCATTATCGTAAATGTGTATTGAAATGCACAACTATTTTGAGTTGGGTTTATCAATTTTGCAGAGGGCCCTAGTATGTGGTTGTTCATGACCAGATGGTTTTGCCGCTAGACGTGTCTCTTCCAGTGTGGAGATGCTCTGTGATCTGGTGTGCGTGGCTGAGGATTGATGTGGGCGTGGCTACCTAGTACTTTGATGCCGGACATGGCTTCCCTGTGTGCTTAAATTCAACAGCTACGGTGGATCTGCACATCCGGAGTGGCACAGGAGCCAACGCAGGGTTAAGTTTATATTTTTTGACATTCTCTTGCATTGGATATTGAGTAATTTGTTGCCTTAGTGGCGTGTTTTGCCTTCGTGGCGTGTTTTGCCTTGGTGGCATAATTTGTGGCACAAGTGGAGAAGCTCAACCAGACAAGAGCCTTTTTGTGCCCATTAAACAAAAACCTCTAAAAAGGCCAAAAGAGAGGATCCATTTGTATCAGCAGCACTAGACATAATAAAGCGAGTTGTAGAACATAACTCCACTAAAGATTTGATTGTATTTTTCAATGCTGAAAATGACAGGGCCAGGGAGCATGAACTGAAACTGGTACAAATGTTCATGTCAGCTGGGCAACACCAATCTCACCAGCAACCACCACCAGGTCATTATTCAAAACCCGTCAGCTCATCCCCTACATTTTCGCAGCCAGTGCAGCAACCCAGGCAGTTTCATTATTACAATGATTCAAGTGCCCCTGCCAGTGGAGCCCAAGCAAGCCATCAATTCCCAGTGCATCCTGAACACAGAAAAACGCCCCATGCACTCAGTCACGTGCCCCATTCCCCATCTCAGTGTCGCAGCAAGCGCAACAACCCAGGGAGTTTCACCATTACAATGATTTGAGTGCCAGTGGAGCCCAAGGAAGTCATCAATTCCCAGTGCATCCTGAACACCGAAGAAGCGCACCATGCACTTAGTCACGACCCCCATCCCAGGCAGCAAAAAACACACAAAAGGAGCGACAGACCAAACTACCAACAAATAGAACTCCAACATATCACCAACTGTAATAAACTCATCATGATTATGAGGAACATTTTTCAACTTAACATTTGCTCTATAAAAAGTATTTACGAAAGCAATATGTAAAATTCAACTAAATGATTCATCCATATTGTTTCCATGACTAATTTTGTTCAAATCAGGATTGATAATTAAATAATTATACCATGTTAATGTACACCAGCTCTGGGTGTGTGCATTTGTATTTGCCTGCAATCGGGGACATTCGTCGGAATACACACCTTCCATCCGGGGACGCACCCAAAGCGGGGACTTCCCCGATTAAGAAAGTCATGTTTTCGTAGCATTTTTAATCCGATGAGGGCGCTATTACATTCTCCAGTACAACAGTCGATGTTTCACATTCGGATACCATCGCGTTAAACACTTTCTTTAGTGTGACCGATCGCAGGTGACAAAATGTATATCCCATGTGTTTTGCTCTGGGTGACACTACGCATGCGCACCCTCGCTGGAGTTCGCGCGAATAGGTCTACAATTTACCGGGAAAAGTTTCATGTGCGTACCAGCGTACGTGCGCGGTATAGTACGGTACGGTGTACATGCTCGGTACCGGTGGTTGGTCAACTTTTGTAAGGTCAGTATAATGATTTCAAGCTATTGTAGACAATATATAGCACAAACTAGCGTGTTTTCTTTCACAACTGTATAAAAAAAAATGGCAGATCATCATCGACCAAGATATAGGCCCAGGCATACATTTGTTCATCTGTACGACAGTGAGAGGCTTGACGTTGTACAGGACTATGTGCAAAAATTAATAATCACGGTATTTGTCCTCTTCATCTGGATACTTATTTTGACTGTCACTATCGCCCTGCTGTCTATAAGCCATCGTTTTAGGCTATAGTTAGGCTATGCCTATCAAGTATCATCATAAGGTTGCAAAGACATACGGTAAGCATGGTAAGCCGGGCTGTAGGCTAGACTTAGACCCGTGAACGTGGCATTGTATACAACGCCATGCGCTTCCCTCGGGTAAATACAAGCAAAGGCATTCTACTATCTTTTAATCCGCTACATATAACCATGTATAATTTTGCCCATAGGTGAATCACTTACTTGTTAATGTTTGGCTTCCTGTGAATTCACGCGAGTGTTGGATCTGTCATTGCCAAGATATTTGATGTAAAGTACGGCACAACTTTGCCACAACGAATGTTTTCCAAATGATCAGAAAATCAAAGACAGGCATGACACTCTGGTACCCCGAGTTCCGCATGCGCAAAACGGTAGAAGTATCACCAGTGAGAACCCGACTAACCGTCTTACATGGCAGGATGACCGTAATTACCATGTAAAATTCTGCTAAATCCACTTCGAAAGTCTGCCAAATCACTCAATATATATTGCTGTTCCATTGTGCAAGGGTTTGTTTCAGGGATCTTTTAAAAAAAGAAGGTTTTTCGAACCAAATGTGCAATATTTCTCCAATCTTTTTCATAATTCTGCTGAAAAAAAAAATTTCTGCTGAAAAAACGACGTAGGCAGTGGATGTTTAGTTGGCACTCCATGGCTTTCTTTTACTTTTCGTAAAGACATTTTGCTAGACACTGAACATGCGCAGGACTGTTTTGGGGACTAAGGCCTAGGCCTAGAATGCAGAAATATTTACAATTAAACATGAAAAATAGACGTCTTAGAAAAGTGAAACTTTTTTTCCCATCACTACTTAGAAGGTATATACACGTCAAAGAGGGCACTGTACAATCCAGCAGGCTTAATATCGTTTATGGAAAGAATTGTCTGGGCCTGCGGAGTTTACTACCTTATTTGCAGTGGATGTAACATTATTATATCCTACTCAATTTTCCACGTAAGGTCGAGTTTGAAGCCCTAACATTATGATTAGGCGAGCCTATAGGTGAGCATTCATCAGCTTTATTTTATGCTACATGCTACTGCATGTGGGTTAACAAAGGATGCCTGCGTTGTTTTATTTCAGAATGGACAAGGATAAGTGCATCCTCTTCACTATCCTCAGTGTACTGGCAGTGTCAATTATCACACTTCTCATTCTGCTGATAATTGAAAAAGTCTTCAATATGCACATGGTGATCAACTAAACACAAGGTAATTTTCCCTTTTGAAAGCCCTGCCCTTTTTATACCATGATGTTGGATTAACCCACTGAGCCGATGCAGTGTCACATCTGGTTAATCCCTTAAGGCAAATAGTAACACTAGGAGGCCAGTCCACGCTCTTTGAATTTCCATTAAAATATACTCGCATTCTGCAGTTCACACATGCTTGAACGTATGAACAAATGCAACAAATGCAACAAGGTATGTTGGGCTTCGGTATTTTTCTAAACCTTGATCGACCAACTAGGCCTACTACTAGGTCGTTTCTTGCAAAATGGCAGACCCCTCCGCACCTACTTGATATGCCTTTTCCCATATTTTTGACAGCGACAAAAAAGCAATGTTGTGCAGGAATACATGTAGCGTTTGGTTATATCACTGTCTTTGTTTGTTCATCTATACCGCAAACATTATAGTCAATCAAATTTTTTTGGCTTCCAGGTCATCATGTGTTTATTTCAAAATGCGCTTTTCAGCAAGACACGTTTTTTTTCCCCTGTTTTTTTTCATCTGCCAAATGACT
Organism: Patiria pectinifera; assembly: GCA_029964075.1. Classification (NCBI taxonomy): domain Eukaryota; kingdom Metazoa; phylum Echinodermata; class Asteroidea; order Valvatida; family Asterinidae; genus Patiria; species Patiria pectinifera. Next base: position 13,512,934 of record CM057135.1, read on the forward strand.
ACGTATGAATGTGAACATTGTGGGACATGGTAACGGAATCTGCATTCTACAATTTTCCATCATATGAAAAAGAAGATGGAGACTTTGCTCACACAGAAGTTAGAGCATACAACACATTTTAGACCTTAGTGCAGTAAAAACAATTCAAATTGTGGCATTATTTACTTCAAAACAAGAACTTTTCTCTGATTTTGATGGTTGCTGTGATTGAGCACGCGTCTAGTGAAACTACATGTACTTGGTATAAATAAGTCTGATGTATGCATGGGTGGTTGATAAAGCGAAATTATATGATTAGCCTCACCCGCGTGGAAATGGGAAACTTTCTCAGATTTGAGATTGTTCACTGCGAAAAAGGAGACATTTTAATCAGTCTAATTTTAACATTATTCTCATGAAATCAAAAACACAAGGCTTAGGTGATAACTAAGAAAAGAGGAAAAATTGTTCGATAAATTTCTGCAATTATCAGACACTGTTTTAATTTTTGTTTTTGCTGCATGGCACTTTTGCTCAGATATTATTGCTTTATTTACACCTTTTCTCTTTATTTCTTTTTGTTATACAGAATTATGGCCCTTTACAAGAAACAGAGGATTTCTCCACGGCAGGAAGTGAAGAAATGGTGTACACTGTCAAAAGATCCAGATGGTTTTGTTAAAGGATTTGTGAGTACATATGTAGGTAAGATATCCCAACTGCTTAGTACATGTATTGCAAATATGCAGAAACAAATTTCGGCTGGTGGGAACTTACTCACTTCCTGCAAAAGAGTGTCCAAAGTGTTCCCACTACTGTAATTATAATTGAATGCTTGACCTTTACAGCTTCTTAAGACTCACTCCAAATCTCTCTTAAATCTATTGTGTTGTCTTTTTGAGATGAAGTTTTCATTAATTCAGATGCCTTGTTAATTGTGCCCCTCTAGTTTGATATCTTCAAATGTGACATCTCACTTAGGTTGAGGGAAACTCACTTTAAAATTGAAAATGAGGCCTCAAACTCGGCTGGTCAGTTGAAATACAAGCTGCTGGCTAGGGTATAGTAATACTGCCCCAATCCTGCATAACAAATGTTAATTTTATACAAGTGGCTCAAAGATCCGTCTATTTCTAATCAAAATAATTATGATGTCACAAACCCGGGTCCCCCTACCCTCTCACACGCAATGTGTCCCCGGTCTCATCATAACAACGCTCAGACAAAATAATAAATGCAGGCAAATTTACAGGGTACAACTATTTATTTACACTATCTACACAAATATATCAAAATCAGCAAATGGGGAGAATTCTGCCAAGTAAATTATAAAATGCAAACACCAGATTCATACTCTAATTTCATGACCTATAGGACCAATATTAATAATTTACATATTCACCATACATTTACAACCTGAAGTCGCTGAAAGGCGAAAAGCTAACAGTTCTTAGGATGAGTCTTTGTCCAGCGGTCCACGAACCGGTCCTTGCTTGACAATGAAGCGGTGGACGATTCTTGGGGCTTGGAGGATGAGATATCCGCGACCTTGGTCTTGAGCGGACGGGCCTCAGGGATGTATCGGCACCCAATGCATGTATGTGCACACTTCAGTGAGCCAGTATAGTATGCTAATTTAACCTTTAGAAAGTTTACCTGCACATGCCACACATAGAAGTAAACTATGCAGGGCCACACCTTAATTTGCATAAAATGTGTATATAAAAGGAACTAGGGCAAACTTCGCCACACGTAGTTCAAACAAATCCTAAAGAACTTATACTTGGCGTAAAATATCAGGCTGACCTGTGACATATGATGTTTAAAATTCCTAGGCCATGGGATCTATACCACCAAAGCAATAGAAAAGGGGGAGTTCTTAATGGAATATCGGGGCCATTTGGCAGCGTCTAGTTCTGTAGATGATAATGAAGACAACGTTTTCAAGTTCCATTTCAAACACCAGAATGTTGACTACAGGTGATTTACGTTTTGTTTTATTACTTTATTTTAATTTGGCATACTTCGTTTTAAACATTTCTAACCAACATGAAATGTTTCTGATATATGATACGTAAAGTATAGGGGCCTACTGTGTTTGGTTGAGAATTTTGATTTCTTATTTAATATCTGAAATTCCATGCATGCTTACATTACAGAATTTTGGTCAAGCGCATGTAACATGTAGTGGAAATGCATATCATGAAAGCTGCATCACAGCATTATGTTCTGTAGGGCTAAAAATGTAACTTCACACTGTTTCTGTCTATATATAGACAGAAACAGTGTGAAGTTACATATTATAAACATAGTTTTGCTTCCAAAATCAATGAAGGTGTGACTTGAATGCATTATCTTACGCAATTATATACAAGCAATTTAATTTGTTTGAGGATGCGAGCATGCAACCACAGTGCAAGAGAACTTTTTGAATAGCAGCAGAAAAATAAGACATTGAAACTATATATATGCAGCAGGCATGTGAAATCAATGGGTATTTTCATACAGGTTTATATAAAAGACAAATGACTCAAATATATACCATCTGTAATGCAATATGCTACAAGTTGGCAAAATTTCCTGTGGTGATGTTTCCCTTTCATTAACACGCATGTAATTAATAATGTTAAGTTTCAAATGTTGACATGATTTATAAATCATCTGTAGTAATTTATAGCATTGATGCATCAAACGATTCATGTATGGCAAGATGGATCAATGATGAGCATAAATAGGCCAACTGCACCATGAAAAAGATATGGTGTTCAAATATGGGAAACCTCATCTGTGTCTGTTCAGTCTGCGTCACATCAGTGTCGGTGAGGAGCTGCGATACGACTATGGGGTAGGAGATTTACCCTGGAGAAAGGTATGTCATCGAGCATTTGAAACGGTGTTAATGTTCAACTAGTAATTATATAGACAATCTGCAAGAACATTGCTGCATGTCTATATAATCCTTACCTATAGTTTGCTGATAATTCCTCAATCAGGCCTACTTAAGTATTTTGTTGACTGCATGGTTGAGACAATTCAGACACTAAATCCCATCAAAATTATAAAAGTTATGTTAAAGGTTTTATCCTATCGTTTCTTTTTAAATTATTTGTTATTACGTATAGTATTGAAGTGATTTGAATACTGCGGTGTCACAGCATGATGAGGGAGTTCGATCCCAAACTAAATCAGGATAAGTGTGTTGGAGGCTGCCCCAGATGGAATCACACGGAATCACCAGTTCAGTTCAATTTCAGCGATTAATAGAGAATTTATTCAATCATCAGCAAATCAGTAGAATTACAATGAGTTAATCAGTTGCAGTTAATGGACAGATGTTGATCCCAAAGCTTCCCCAGTATATGTGCTATGTGTGGATTCCGGTCACGATGCAAAGACAGATCACCAGGCAAAGATCAGGTTGCAAAAAATGGCTCAATGAAAAAGATCCATCATCCCGTATGGTAAAGATCCCCAGAAAAAGATCCCCAGAAAAAGGTCCCAGGTGCAATAAGGTCTCAGTAGACCGCGCCTACATATTGCCTACGGAAAAATAAACAAGACAACACTGCGGTCAAAATACATGGTGAATGTGTACACACAATGGCGGTCAAAGGTCACACACACACAACGCGAGTTCAGACGCTGTGCGCTGTGCATACAAGTACAACGTGGGTGTGTGTGGGAATATGCACGACTGTAGCTATGACGACGACGCTGCAAAATTGGAAAGTTCGTGAGTGAAAGTGTCACAAAAACGCAAGTTTCCCACAAAGTTATGATAAAAAGGACACTCACCACAGGTTCCAGAGGCGCCCACCTTCCCTCTCAGCACATGATTATGCTGGCAACTAGCATGGGAAAGGTGAAATCTCACCGAGAAAATCCCGGCAACAAAATAAGTGACTGCCGTCCAAAAGTTGGAAGACAAGCAGTGCCTGTTTCGCGCGCTCCCGCACGATGCGCACACATCACCAAGTGTCTCTAAAATATTATTGCACCCTCAACAAAATGCTGTTACGGATTAACTTAACCCGTAAATGACATAATATACTCAAAGGAACTTCTACTTACACATAATTGTCATTCTTATACAATTATAATAAGAAAATGTAGAAGAAACCCTCTAAAACTATGGACCTTGTTTCAAGAGTGAATGGACATTGAGTTAACAAGTGCCACATTTGCATAGGTCACGCGTCAACAACAACACAGGTCAATCTAATAATAACCTTGTATCCGGGCAGCCGGTGTGTGGATGGAGGTTGTGTGCCCCCACAGTATTAATATTGTTTTCACTATTGTCTGTTCAGGAAACATTGAAGTTAACTTCTAGTATCCATCAGAGAGCAGATAGTTCATTGGAAACACAGGTATGATAATGTTCGAATGATCTCTTCCCTCCTCACTCTTGGTGACAATTCTGCTAAGAAATTCACTGGCCCCAAATTCCACTGATAATGAGCCTCCTTCCACCTTAAAAACTACTGAGCATTTAAAGTCCAACATTTTTGGGGGCTCATCAAGGGCCTGCACCCGATTTCATCAAATATTTGTAACTTAAATTACGATGCATCGCAGCGCTACGACGCATCGTATCCATACAAAGCGTCGCAGCTGCAACGCGTCCTCCGATCAGTTTCACAAAACATGTTGTAACGTATAGTACAACTCGGTGACTGTTTTATGTATTTAGTCAGCGTACAGTAAATAGGCGTCTGATATTCATCAAAAAGTCGTCGGATCTCTGCCCAAAATTTGTTAAAACATCAAATAATATGGCGGCCTTGTGATACTTTTTTAATGGAAAACAAGCTCTCAGTGGACTGTCTAGCTACTTTGAAATTTCAACTGCAAATTTCGTAATTATTCAATGAATTTTCTATTTACAACTTTACACACATTGCCTTGGTTTTATAAATTGGTTAATGTGTAATTTATAAGGCATAAATCTAGCTAGGAAAAGGACTCTTTTTATTTTACGATGACCACTAGACACGTCGTAACTTGTGACTTGTTTTAAGCCGTTGTCAAGGAACTTACGACGCATTCGACACATCACATGTTTTGTGAAAGGGATTTTACGACGCATCGCAAGTTCCGACGTGTTACACGGCGTAACTTGAGTTGCGATGTATCTCATCGTTCAGTGAAATCGGGTGCTGGACCCACACAATTCTTGATCTACTTTGTGTCAACAGCTCAACCACTTGGTCTATTTTCCTTGACTGATGACCGGCATTTTCTTCTAATTCCAGAAGACGCCTCTGTGTGTCAGAGTCGACCACCTTGGTAAACTCCAAGGATTTACCTTCGGCTCTCTGCTCACAATGATTCACATACCTACACGCCTCAAGGCGGCGGCAACAATCATCCCAAAGAACCTTGTAACGATCGGGGGTAATTGGAGGCCTGATAGGCCCACCACCGTGAGGTTTACCGCACACCTCATTACCCACCAACCGCGACTCCCTTTTAAGTGGCCATAGGCCGACTCCAGGCGAGTCTACCTCACCAACAAACTGGTTGGATTTCCCCACAGCGGGACTAGTTGCAAAACTCGACGACTCACTGTGTAAACCTCGTTCCTCCATAGCACAATCATCCTCCCGGTTCAAGAAGGGATTGGTACAAGGACTACGCGTGGGAATAGACCTCAGAGGTGTACTCTCAGCGTGCCTTGCGTCCCTTGGAACCACCTTGGACGACGCACCAACGCTGGAACGATCCCATAACTCAAATGAAGCATGCCCTGAAATATCCTCAGGAAACTTCCGACTTATCTCGGAATCTACCTCGACCAAAGGCTGTGCCCCCTTGATAGCCTCTAACTCAGAAGAAAGACGATCTCTCTCCCATTTCAACCACTGAACCTCCATTCTCGAGCGGTTCAGCTCATCAAGGACAGAACCCTTGTCCACCTCATCCGAAGTGATGCCCTCACTCATACTGATATTTCCTCCTAACTAGGAAACTCAGCCCTCAACAGAAACCAAACAACAACCAACGATACAACAAAACAAACTGCTGACCTTGTGACCAATTATCCTCACAGTGTACCTCACTGAGGTCCACTCGCTAACCAAGAAACAACCTCAACTACTCTTTATTGCTCTTTATTACAAGTTTACAAATTACACGAATTAAATTTATACAATCACAAAATATCCCACTTCTGACACCATTTGTGGCGAAACCGACCCCTGACACTATTTGTGGCGGAACCGGTGATTGGCAGAACCCAGGGGACTGGTCTTATTTATCCCAGGACTCGAGCCAACTCCTATTATCCCACAAAAATATTTATTAGCCTAACGAACGGGTGAGCGGCTACCCATACGCAAGGGGGGACAATTAACGAACGGCGGACTAAGCCTAGGGGCTGCTCGTTTGGTGGAAATATACCACCGTTTTGTGATTGAGTAATCAATTGAATGTAATTAGAGCAATACAAGTAGCGACAATAGGCCTCAAGGTGAAGTCAGGTAACCCTCACGGCAGACCTAGGTAACCCTCAGTGAACATAGTAACCCTCACAGTGAACCTGAGTAAACCTCACAGAGACTAGTGATTCCAAAGACGATTATCGATAGGATTTATTCAAGAATCTCAATCATCCATAGATTATTGTAAATAATTGCAGCTTAACAATATTCTACAATAATGCACAATAACAGCAATTAACGAGGCGATGAATATCTCACATATAGACAGTAACCCTCACTGCTTGTAACAAGGGTCAACTGCACCCTTTGTAGTAAACGTAGCCTTAGGTAACCCTCACATGGTCAACTGCACCACATGATAATGAACTTATATAATTATAACCCCTGTGTCACAGTTCCAATAAACCTCACACAGATTGAGCTGTCCCAATAACCCTCACAGAGAAAAGGTATCCCCCAACCCAATTCAGCGTCAAAGCAGGCTGTACTGTGTAATCCAAATAACCCTCACACGAACTGAGCGGCCACAATAACCCTCACGGGAAACCAGTTACCCTCAGAGTGAGTTATACAATATAAACCTTACGTGCAATAATCCTCACACAAAACAGGTAACCCTCACAAGTGCTCAGAACGCGGCAAAGAGTAAACTCGTCAGGCAAGCTAGTTCAGCGATTGCGGCAATGATCGCCTCTGTCGTAAAACCCCATACAATAAACAGCCTTAATTTCACGACTAGTATTCCATCTTAATCTTTGTCCCAAATTATCTTAGATAATCGACACTGATAACAGACCTTGAGCTACAACTTCACTCAATATAAACTAGACAACACTTAGCTTACTGCTAGCTAAACCCAGAGCATCAACTCCCGAACCCAGCCGCACCAGAGCGTCCACCCTCAGAGATGAGCTCCTACTCCCGACCGGGGAGTACGCAACAGCAACGAAGACCCCAGCAACGGCACCGCGACTTAACTCGTCCCTGAACCCCGAAGCTTGGCTTCTTGCAACTTGGCAACAGCACCAGAACGCGTTCCTACTGCATTGACGCCATCTTGCGAACTAACGAGATGATCTCAGGACCCCACGCTAAAGCATGCTAATTCGCGCACAGTCTTCCGAATACGCGATACTGATTGGTCACTGTACACCATGAATTATTAATCTCCTGATCACGCAGCACAATTTATTGCTGATTGGCCCACGCGCACTTCGGCATTATAAGCACGCACCGGATGTCCTAGATCACGCGCATAAATTATTCCTATGACCTAGACTCCTACACAAGTCTACATATACCTGTACCCCTGTTTCGTCACAATATCTAGCAATTGGAAATGGTAGCCTCAGAAATTTAGTGGCCTCTTTGATTGCTGATAAGAGTTCTTTCAGAAGTTAATGTAGAAATGAAATATTCCTTAAAATAAAGGAGTCCACAGTTGGATGTTGTCACACAGCGTTCCCCGTTTGCAGGTCTTATTCCTTAAAACAAAGGAGTCCACAGTTGGATGTTGTCACACACAGTTCCCCGTTTGCAGGTCTTTACCAGTATGTGTGTGTGTGGGTGTGTGTGTGGGTGTGTGGTGAGGGGGAAGACTCGGGTGATTGTATCATTGAGCCTATAGTGTCCATGATGGTATTCACAGCTGCACACAGAACTCACAACTCTTTCGTTATAGGCATTAACACCCCCCCCCCCCGACACACAGAGATCTGATGCTGCAATGAAAATTAATAAACTGATGTTACACGTATGCACAAATCTTTGATTATTAGAACATTCCTTTTACACCTGCAAGTTTTGTTCCAGATAAAAACTTTACATTCATGTATTATGATGCCACAGTTCTTTATCATTTCAGGGAGCAAAAAGTCTATCACAGCGTTAATATTTTTTAAAATGAATTTGTTGACTTGTTCGTGTACATGTAAACTGTATGTACATGCACATGTTATAAATTGACAACAATGACCATTTAGTACAGAGAATGGTTGGTTTGCCTGATTTCTACTGTATAAGGTTTCAATGTGAGATACGGCTTAACAAAATTAACTGTAATTTTGATTATAATCACAGGCATTACATTTTAAATTAACCTTTGAGTCTGATCAGAAATGGCACACTTGGTGAGGCTCTGCTAGTTATGGGATCTCAAAGCCTGCAAATCGAGGCGGGTACATGCCCCACTTTGCTTGCCTTGTGGATCCCTCTTTTCTGTAATTGTTAATGGTCGCATATAGCTGGTTATCACTTCTTTGCATGGGCAGTTGAAAGATGGTAAATGATAAGGATCACACATTATATGATGTGGGGCTGATTTGGGCACAGGTAAAAATGTTTTGTATATTGTTGAATTATTGGTTTCCAAGGGGGATTCACCCACTTTATTCCTTATCTGCCCTTGTTTTAAACGTTGAAAGTTGAGTTACTGTTCTTGTTTGCTTACCTTCAGCTGATTCAAATTAAATTAAGGCTTTAAATCTTTGAAATTTTGCATTAATACATGTCCTAAACATGTGAAAATATGTTTAAGCACATTGAGGATTTTTAAAAGTTATATTAGCAAGATATGACACCTTATAGTGTAACACAGTTGTGTATCTTTGAACATAAATATATTCTCAATATGATCACCCTTTGAATTTTCATTTGGTGGAAATAGTTGATTTTTCTTGAGACATGTACATTATAATGATGCATAAAACATATTATAATGATGCATATAACTCAAAGGTGCAAAACAATAACATGGAAATAAAGTGAATGCAATACTTGCATGTTTAATGCATCAGTATGCTTTCATTAAAATATCTCAATTCCAAAAAGCAGCAAGTAGGCTCCATTTTGACAAGTTGTGTACTTCACACACATTGCTTACCAGTGTTGGAGCAAAGGCTTTGACCCTCAAGGCCAAGGCCAAGGCTTTATCCTCAAGGCCAAGGCTTTGACCCTCGAGGCCAAGGCTATGGCTTAAACCTCAAGGCCAAGGCCCTGTTTTATGAAATGACCACTAATATAGAACTAATTATAGTCACATGAGTGACACATCATCACGCAAGGGCGGATCCCGAACACAATTTGCGGGGGAGGGGGGGGGGGCAAAGACATTTTGGTCCCCCCCCAAAAAAAAGTGGGTCAAAAAATAACGGCTTTGGCTTCGGGGCCCGCTTAAGGGCCCCGAAAAATTTTTGGATTCGAGATGCTCTGTGGTGCGATTTGAGGCAAATTCTGACCATTTTAACCGATGTTTTTTGAGGAAAATATGGTGGTGTACTCATTGCCTGCCTTTAATACGACGTCACATAAAAAAAAATGGTTTCGTTTTTTTTTTGGGGGGGGGGGCATGGCCCCTTTTGGCCCCCCCCCCTGGATCCGCCCTTACCATCACAAATTGCTCGTTACGAAGAACAACATTTCTGTAATTGCAATCAACATGCTCGCATAGGCCTACACCGTTTTATGACTGCACTGTATCTATTATAGTATATGTTCAGGTCTTCAATAGGGTTTAACTAAACAAAATAATGATTTTTTACTATATTGACACACAATTCTCCCAAGTGTAACAAAAGGGGGATTCAAGAAACTGATTTGGGAAATTTGTATTTGCTGGCCCAACATGGTCAGAAATATCAGCATTATCTAAAACAGATACATGCAAATCTTTAGCACTTATCAGGGAGACATATACAACCAATCAGATCTTTTCCATAGTTATATGCAATTAAAGTGATCATCTCGTTAGCCCCACAAGTGTACGGAATATTTTTGCAGCAAATCTACTACAATGGTAACAAAATGTGATGCTACAAAAGTGGAAGTGTGCCCAACACACAAATCTATAGGGTGCTTCCCTCCTCAATGGTAATACGATTAAAATGGTAACAGCAAAATTTCGAATAGATTTATCTGGAAAATGCAAAAATCTATGGGCCTTGAAGAGCCTTGACTCAAAATTTCAAGGCCCTGAACCCTCAAGGCCAAGGCCAAGGCCAGGGCTTTTGCCCTCAAGCCTTGAGGCCAAGGCCCTAAAATCCAGCCTTAAGGCAGCCTTAAGACCAAGGCCCAGCATCAAGGCACTACATCACTGCTGCTTACACTGCAGATGAATGTCAACAATCAACATTATCATACTTGGGCTTCATTTAGTGTCCTCATTACTTATGTTCTGGAAAAAATATTTTACATACATGAACATTTTTAATATGGGTGTTACATGTGTGTGTTTATTATCAACTGTTTCCCTTTGGGACTGCAAAATGGAATAGAATCATAAAACGAAAATGTAAATTACATGTTTACAATAACAATCTTGAAAAATTTTTCCACTCACTTCCATGAATCATTTTGAAATCACATTTAATCATTGTTTTATATAAATGATAGCTTTTATATATTGAAATACAGCAGAATTCAGGTGATAAGAAAAGTGTCCTTTTTGTAATTTTGAATTTCAATATTTTACTCCACTTCATGTGGTGATATCATGTCTTGTTACCATCACATCGAAATTATAATTCAGCGTAGACATGACAAGTAAAACTGTCATATGAACGACCCTTGTAAAATGGGAAATGGGTGAGATAATGGTATCCTTTGCAAGTATAAACAAATAGCAATGAAATACACTTTGTTATAAATCGGGCTCAATCTAGGGTGCCCCACTTTCTTATAATCAGACTCAATCTAGGGTGCCCCACTTTCTTATAATCTGACTCAATCTAGGGTGTGCCACAGGCTTCAAAATCAAATTGTAATGACAAAGTTGTCCAGCTAGGCTTCAGGAGGCAGAGTTTGAGAGCCAATTTATCTGCTTATACCCCTCCCTCTATTATATTTCACTGCATAATTCATTTTGTTTTACAATAGAAAAATAAGTTGAAAACAAATGTATTCTTGTATCAACCAATCATCAATGCATCAACTGCAAAAACATTGTCTAAACTATAAACTTTTTGCTTAACACTTTCTTGCTACCAGTTTGCAAACATTTCATACTAGTAAACACTTGCAGTTCAACTGCTAAACACTTGCAGTGTGTAGCAGCAGATCTTTCGGTGTTCTTAAATACCACATTTGTAATTTGCAAGCACCATTCATTCTGCTGTGGTAGGAAATGTTTAGAAACTGTGTGATCTCAAGCAAGTTGTTTAACAAAATGTTAAGAGGCAGAACACTATTTTTGCAGTGCATGTTTTTAATGCAAAAGTAAGGTATTGCCTGTTGAGCACTGAAGTACTGAACAGTTTTGAATGATAATGGCTTTGATGAATACTGGAGTGATTTAAACTATTTTGAAATTGCAGTGATCATTATTGGGTTAAACATACGACAAAAGGATCAATACATGTATAACTAAATGTTTAAGTACTTTTTATGTCTGTGTTAGAAGATTTTGAGCATTGCCTTAACCGGAAACATCTTCAGAGGGTGATTGAGATCAAAGTTTCAGTTGAAGTTTTATCCTATAGCTGCTGGGGACATTGAAGTGATAATGGTATTCGCTGTCATCTCCAATCCTTACCCCACAATTAAACTTACTTTTAGAAAATGGTAAAGGGTGCAACAAGAGCAAATTAATTATAAACATGTTTTTATAACATTGTACTTAACAAAAACCAGGGGGAAAAGGCAAAGAAAATGTTATTTCCTGGATCAACTGTTGCTGATGAGTACGTCAAGACATGTCTATTCTTTTCATTCCTGTTCATTAGCAAACACCATGCCCCTCTTTTTCTCTCCAAAACTTGGTGGCTTGACAGCTGCGAGTGGTTTCAGCTTGTCTATTGGTGTTCCTCACTGGTGGGCTCAGGTTCATGTGTAGCAGATCGCAGATTTTGTCCCGATCTCTCCTCTCTCCTGTTGCAGGGTCATTTGTCATGTCCAGTTTTGTTGATACCGTGTCACCTCTATCGATGCATATGTTGGGCAGTATGATGGTTGCACTTTGTACATTCTCAGGGATGCTTTCACATTTTCTTTGGAACACCTGCCACCGTCCTTTCAGGGCCATATCATAAGTCCGACGCCTCATAGGTCCGACGCCTCATAAGTCCGAAATTTCGGACTTATGAGGCGTTGGACATTTATGAGGCATAACATTTATTTATTCCCCCTCATAGGTCCGACACCTCAAGTCCGACAACGGACAAACAAGACGTTTAACTTGTCGGACGAGGCGTCGGACCTACGAGGCGTCGGACCTACGAGGCGTCGGACCTACGAGGCGTCGGACCTACGAGGCGTCGGACCTACGAGGCGTCGGACCTACGAGGCGTCGGACCTACGAGGCGTCGGACCTACGAGGCGTCGGACCTACGAGGCGTCGGACCTGCGAGGCGTCGGACCTACGAGGCGTCGGACCTACGAGGCGTCGGACCTACGAGGCGTCGGACCTACGAGGCGTCGGACCTACGAGGCGTCGGACCTACGAGGCGTCGGACCTACGAGGCGTCGGACCTACGAGGCGTCGGACCTACGGCCCTCTATTTGGTTAGGGGATTTTTTTTGTCGAACTTATGAGACATCGGACCTATGAGGCGTCGGACTTATGAGCGGACCCCGTCCTTTCAGCCGCCAATATGCATCTTCAGTTGTCATTCGTGCTCTGCTCAGTCTGTAGTTAAAATACCGCTGTTTTTGAGTCAAAACGGCATCGGTATATGGTTTCATCAACCAGGGTTTGAACGGAAATGCAGAATCTCCGAGTATAATTGGGAAAACATCCACCCCATCAACATTCTTGGCGTATTGAGGAAATACTTGTCCTTCCTGTAGTTTTTCCCATAAATCGGGTGACAGCAAAATAACTGAATCATAAGATATGTATAAGTATGGAAGTACATTTGTAAATGTAATAACAAATATGCTTTGAATAACGATGCGGGAATGTTGGTGAGGAATTTTGTGACAAAGGAGTGGGAAATTGTGCAAGAGGTATAAAACTGCATTTGTAAGGAATCATCTCTGATTCTTTTTAATGAACATTTGGAAACATTGTGAATACAGGATGAAAAAAACAGATAAGTGGGTGGTATTGCTATGCTTTTTAATATAAGCTTTGATATTTTCTTCAAAAGATATGTAGAGGAAATTGACACAGAGAAGTATCTTACTTCAATAGCAGTTTCCTGTGTAGCGTTGAGCACTACCATGTCACGATAGGTAGACGTGACGAGATTCTCAATGGTCACTAAAGTGCCAGGCCGTGGAATGTCCTGCTTGTTGTCCTCTCCACATAGGTTGACTTGGATTTTTCTTTTGTTTGTGGCATCTTCCACATCGATGGATTTTAAGTTGTACGATGAGCCTGCTCTCACAGGATATACCTGGTTGAGGTATTTAGTGATCATATTTGCAGTTTGTATGGGTACTGTTTGAATAATATACAGGGTGGTGCAAAAGGAAGGAAATTAACCCACTTTTGACAGCAATTTTCACCTACTTGTTGAGCGTATTTCAAAAATTCAATTTAATGGTACATGTATTTAAAATCATCTTTAAACCTGACATAAAGGACGAAAAAATGATTGCAAATTCATATTTTGTCTCCGATTATGGTAGTTTAAAAATTTCATGTGGCAAACCTGTTTGTCCACGGACAGTTTTATTCCATCGTTTTGACTGAGCTCATCAGGAGCTTGATTTAAAGACCAAAAAACACTACAGGGCGAGTAAAGAATAGGAAACCCAAATGGCAGGACTGATCTTTTAATGAAGTTTTGCATGTAGCACTTTCAAAATGTAGCCAACGAAAGCGTCATTAATAAGCTTTCAATAATTTTAATGACGTTTTGCATGTAGCACTTTCAAAATGTAGCGTAAATTGATAAGCTTTCAACAAAAATCCTTCATATGACTTAAGTAGTGTTTAAGTTGTGTGCATAGATCCCCCAAAAGGCACGTGTACTTTGAGCGAAAAAAAATCACATAGGGATGTATACGTATGTGCTACATGCAGAACTTCATTAAAAAAAATCGTCCTGGCTTTTGGGTTTCCTTTTTTAGCTGTTTCGGTGTACACACCGAAACAGCTCTTGTTTTCGTTAAGATTTTTTTTTCTTATTTGTCCACTTTTCTCCATAGGTTTTGTACACGTTTTTCTTCTACCAGTCCACTTTGGTACATTCGTAAATTTGATCGATTTCAGACTTGGTACATACTTAGACCACCAACCACAGATGGTCCTAGAAGAAATTCGTGACCGTGACGTCATCAGGTGTCGGGTTACGTCACATTAAAGATGTATTTTCCCCCATAGGGTTTGTACACGTTTTAAAACACTCCACTTTGGCCTCTTCGTAAATCTGATCGACCTCAGACTTGATACTTACTTAGACCACCACCCACAGATGGTCCTAGAAGAAATTTGTGATTGTGACGTTACCATGTGTTGGGTTACGTCACATTAAAGATGCTTTTTCCCCATAGGGTTTGTACATGTTTTAAAACACTCTACTTTGGCACTTTCGTAAATCCGATCGACGTTAGACTTGGTACAAACTTAGACTACTATCCATAGATGGTCCTAGAAGAAATTCGTGATCGTGACATCATCAGGTGTCAGGTTACTTCACATTAAAGTTGCATTTTTCCCATAGGTTTTGTACACGTTTTTCTTCAAACGTTACACTTCGGCACTTTCATACCGGGTGACATGGCATTGTCTGTCTGACTGACTTTACACTTGGCAGACACTTAGACCAGCAGCCAAAGATAGTTCCGATGATTTTCGTAACAATGACGTCATCATATTTGTCACGTGATATCATATTAAATGTGCATTTTTCAAATCGCTATAACTTCTGAAGAACAAGTCCAATTGGGTTGAGACTTGGTATGCACATACACATTGATTAGTTTGAAAATCATAACGTCATCAAATGTCTTGTGACGTCACATTGAAAGGGTAATTTTCTAAGGCCTATATCTACAGAACCATAGGTCTGATTGGATTGTAACTTGGTAGATACCAATGCCGAGATGTGTTATAGATGAAAATTCAAGTGATGTCATCATCAAATGTCATGTGATGTCCCTTAAAGAAGCATTTTGTTCTTAGGCCTATATTTATATTCAGATCAATGTGTTCGATTTGGTTGTAACTCGACATGTACATATAATGTGCTCTTATAGACGACATTTTTAGTGACATCACTGATTGTTCATCACGTGCACAGAGTATTTCAAATATCCGAAACAGCTTGTGTTTGTCCACAAACACATTTCTAGTTTTTAACTGACCTTGTGTACACTAGAGCTATAGCTGGACAATATGTGTTTGGAAAGTAGGATAACACTATTCTTGCGACTTTTGGCTGTTTCGGCACTTTTGCCGAAACAGCCTTTGTTTTCGTTAAGATTTTTTTTTAGCTGTTTCGGTGTACACACCGAAACAGCTCTTGTTTTCGTTAAGATTTTTATTTTTTTCCCCCGATTTGTCCACTTTTGTCATATGTTTTGTACACGTTTTTCTTCTACCCATACACTTTGGCACTTTCGTAAATCTGATCAACTTCTGACTTGGCACACACTTAGACCACCACCCACAGATGGTCCTAGAAGAAATTCGTGATCGTGACGTCATCAGGTGTCGGGTTACGTCACATTAAAGACGGATTTTTCCCCATATGTTTTGTACACGTTTTAAAACACTCCAGTTTGGCATCTTCGTAAATCTGATCAACTTTGGACTTAATTCATACTTAGACCACCAACCACAGATGGTCCTAGAAGAAATTCGGGATTGTGACATCATCAGGTGTCAGATTATGTCACATTAAAGATATATTTTTCCCCATAGGGTTTGTACACATTTTAAAACGCTCCATTTCGGCACTTTCGTCAATCCGATCGACGTTACACTTAGTACACACTTAGACCATCACCCACAGATGGTCCTAGAAGAAATTCGTGATCGTGACGTCATCAGGTGTCACGTTACTTTACATTAAAGATGCACATTTTCCCCGGAGTTTTTGTACATGTTTGAAAACGCTCCACTTTGGCACTTTCGAAAATTCGATCGACTTTATACTTGGTACACACTTAAACCACTAACCATAGATGGTCATAGAAGAAAGTCGTCATCGTGTCGTCATAAGGTTTCAGGTTACTGTACATTAAAGATGCATTTTCCCCATAGGGTTTGTACACGTTTTAAAACACTCTACTTTGGCACTTTCGTAAATGCGATTCATGTTAGACTTGGAACACTTCTATACATGTATGTCTGAATGACTTTACACTTGTCAGACACTAGTAAGACCAGCAGCCTAAGGTGGTCCCCAGTGGGTTCATAACGATGACGTCATTATGTGTCACGTGACGTGACATTAAATGAGCATTTCTTCGAATCGCTATAACTTCGAAAGTACAAGTCCGATTGGATTAAAACTTGGTATGCACATTCACAGGGATGGTTTATAGATGACAATTGAAGTGACGTCATCATCAAATGTCATGTGACGTCCCTTAAAGGGGCATTTTATTCTTTTAAAGGCCTGTATCTACAGAACTATAATGTTCGATTTGGTTTTACTTGACATGTACGTATTATAATGTGCTGTTATATAGATGACATGAACAGTGACGTCACTGATTGTTCGTCACGTGCACAGAGTATTTCAAATATCCGAAACAGCTTGTGTTTGTCCACAAACACATTTCTAGTTTTTTTGCTGTTTCGGCACTTTTGCCGAAACAGCCTTTGTTTTCGTTACGATTTTTATTAGCTGTTTCGGTTACAACCGAAACAGCTCTTGTTTTCGTTAAAGTTCTTTTTTTTTTTTTTTCTTTTTCTCTTTCAGACTCTTCTCCATAGGGTTTGTACACGTTTTTTCTTCAGCAAGGGCACTTTGGCACTTTCTTAAATTGCATCAACCTCAGACTTGGCACACACTTAGACCACCATCCACAGATGGTCCTAGAAGAAATTCGTAATCGTGACGTCATCCAGTGTCAAGTTACGTAACATTTAAGGTGCATTTTTTGTCCATAGGTTTTGTACACGTTCTTTTCTCCATAGGGTTTGTACACGTTCTTTTCTCCATAGGTTTTGTACACGTTCTTTTCTCCATAGGGTTTGTACACGTTCTTTTCTCCATAGGGTTTGTACACGTTCTTTACTCCATAGGCATTGTGCACGTTGTTTTCTCCATAGGCTTTGTACCCATGGGGTCGGACAACTCGACCGTTATCCAACTTGACATTTTGACAGCGTGCGCGTGCATGCCTTGCCGCCCTACAGCTGGCCAGGTCCCCGCGCACTCTACGCAGTACAGTCATGATGCCACAGATTTATGCGGCTTACGTAAATGTGACAAACTTGTAGTTGGGTATGTGAGTTGGGATAATCATGATTTATCAGAAGTTAACAACTTTAAAGAATTTCTTAAATGTTAATGTGGGATTTTTGGGGATTTGTTCAAGTGCGCCACGTTAGGAACACTGGAAAGAATTCCATATAAGCCTCCACCTCTATGGGCCATGACAGGAAACGTCAAAGTATTTTTAAAGAAAATCTTGATTTTTTCCCCCCCCTAAATTTCCGTTTCTTCGTCAGATTTACAACTTTTGGTGCTTTTCAAGTCATATCTAGGAAAATAACTGGAGTCCGTATATGGAATTCTTTCCAAGACGTCATTAAATTTAATTCCCTTCTCGTCTGCTCAGTGCTATTGGTATTTTCACTCCCAACATAGTTGAACACATTTCGTTTTTCCTACTTCAAATATAGACACCAGAAATAAGTTGCTAAATACAGGTACACTTTGACACTTTCCTAAATCTATCCTCGACCCGCTATCATCATCTGCGCACCTGGGTATGTCCATAAATAAGGGGTCCAAAAGTGTGACATTTTTGGGGTCCCTGTTACACCGGACCTGTTAATTTGCCATTCAAGTGTCAATAAAAATGACTTCACATTATTTTTCATTTGTTTACCAGGTAGTTTGCTTTACATAATCGCTCTTAGAATCAGAGACATGTGTCCTGAATTACAAAATCTTACACAAGTCAGATGTAACTCGGACACCAAAATTGGACCCTAAATTTATGGAATCACCCACCTACGCTTTGCACGCGCACCTGTTCCCAAACGCTAAGAAAAGAGGACTGCGCACACATTGAACCACGTGGATTTAGGACGTCCGACATAAATCGACTTCACACACTTGGCACACACGGCAAAAACTTGGAATCCCCACACAAAGGTTCTGGGTTCGATAGCCGCCGATGGCCACGTCAATCTTTTTCATTCAAAGACAGAAAAAAACACCGAAACAGCTCGGTGTTTGTTTACCTACAAACACAACGTCCGTCTAGTTTTTTTATTTTATTGTGTTTTTTTTTCTTATCTTTTTTCTTCTTTTTCAGCAATTCCCCATAGCATTTGTACAAGTGTTTACAGTGGAAGGCACTTTGGGCACTAAAATCAATCCGATTGACTTTATACTCGGCACACACTTAGACCAGCATCTGAAGATGTGCCCCGAAGATTGACGTCATGGTGACGTCATCGACTAATTTATTATAGAATTTTGAATATTCAATTTTTCCCATAGACTTTGTACACAGAAATAAAAAAAACAATTGTCGATTTTCAAAGGGCATTTTTGACTCTTTGCCAGTAATTCATTTGCACCAATCTTTGTCCATAGGCAATTAAATTGTGACACTTTTAATATTTAAAAATGCATAAAAAATCAACCGTACGCGTCCGCAGCATTCTGTTACCGGCAAGTGGTAGAGTAGGTTAAAGTCTTTATTTCATTCAGTGTGCGTGAAATCACTTGACCCTTGCTTCCGGTCGAAAAAGGCCAAAACCGGAAGTGGCTTATTATTTGTAAATGGTAATAGATATGAACTTGCTTTTAACGGTGTTAGTCTCTTGGCTAAAAGTATTCTTCAAGTCATCTACCAATGATGTCATGCAATCTTCGAGCACCCTCTAGCGACAGGTTGAAAATTTGCAAAAATGTATTTTGAATAGATGTCTGTGGCGAAGTTTGTCGGAATTGCATAAATATTGGTGTATATGATGACCTTGACCCACTTAAGACGTGTGTGAGGTTTTAGGCGAATGACGTCATCAGACCGGAAGTTATAATAAAAAGACCCTTTTTCGTGTGAAAATTCCTGAAAAATCAACCATGGCAGTTTTTATGTTAGTTTTTACTTTATTTATCGATTTAAGGGTGGTCTAAAACATTTCAAAGCTTCGAGGTAATAAGCGAACTCGGACATGCCCTGCGCACGCTTAAAACTTCAGGTTGACAATACCCCTGCTCAAAAAACATGCACAGAACATCTATATGTACATGTACATACACGTACGTTACGCACATACATCGTATGTCAGTCAGCCTGCAGAGCACGTGTTGCCGAGGTCAAATCCTGTCCACATCACAGTGACCGTTTAAGCCGATTTTCGGCTAACTTTGACAGATTTTATGTTCATGCATGCGCATAGTCAGGGACGTATAATAAAAAATCATAATGCCGAAAAGCCCTATGTTACGTATTTAAAGGTGCAGTTTTTCTGCAGTGGGATTTTCCACAAGTCTTTTCCTATACAACACTGATATCTTACTGAGTAGTTCTGAACTTCAGCCGAGAATTACTAGAGAAGGAAAGAGAAATCGTAATTTTTTCGCGCTGTCATTCGATTGAACATATTCTAAATTGACCACAAGCGTGTGACATGTGGAGAAAATTAAACTTTTTCCAAATACGGTGGGTAATACTGCCAAAACATCCCCTTCCAGTGGATGCTTCAGACACATGTGATTGCATTGGTTTTAAATACCGATCTTTGGCATTTCGCCTTTTGTTGATTTCCGCCAATGCCATCTTAGATTGCTCTCATTTTCCTTTAATTTGTAAACACTCCTATACACTTATAATTGAGCACATTAATACGAACTAAGCTCGCATTGCCGGCTTCGGGGAGTAATGAATAAAATAAATCGCTACAAGGAAACTCTTTACAATTTATAACTGGGGAGAACTGCCTTGAATGAAGACCTGCTACAATTAGAGTTTTACGTAACATTAAATGGCCATTATTCTATTATATGGTCTGTCTGCAGCACAATACTATCCAATTTGGTTGTAGCTTGGTATGAACCTAAGCCGCCACGTCGTATACATAAATCCAACTGACGTCATGATGACGTCTTGACATGACATCTCACTCACATTAAAACTGCATTTTCTACAGCCTATAAATCTACATTTGCATTTTACTACACCTGCATTACCTATCAGTCTGTAACATAATGCCAAAACAGCCCTATGTTTGTCCACAAACATATGTCTAGTTTTTTTTATTTTTTTTATTTTTTTTCAGCCATTCCCCATAGCATTTGTACACGTTTTTACAGTGGAAGGCACTTTGGGCACTAAAATCAATCCGATTGACTTTATACTCGGCACACACTTAGACAAGCATCTGAAGATGTGCCCCGAAGATTGACGTCATGGTGACGTCATCGACTAATTTATTATAGAATTTTGAATATTTAATTTTTCCCATAGACTTTGTACACAGAAATAACAAAAAATGGCAATTTTCAAAGGGCATTTTTGACTCCTTGCCAGTAATTCATTTGCACCAATCTTTGTCCAAGCAAAGACCCTAATTCAAACAACATTGTGTAATGATGATGTCGTCACCCGGTGTGTATTTATAGGCAATTAAACTGTGACACTTTTAATATTGAAAAATGCATAAGAAATCAACCGTACGCGTCCGCAGCATTCTGTTACCGGCAAGTGGTAGAGTAGGTTGAGGTCTTTATTTCGTTCAGTGTGCGTAAAATCACGTGACCCTTGCTTACGGCTGAAACAGGCCAAAACCGGAAGTGGCTTATTATTTGAAAATGGTAATAGACATGAACTTGCTTTCAACGGTGTTAGTCTCTTGGCTAAAAGTATTCTTCAAATCATCTGCCAATGACGTCATGCAATCTTCGAGCGCCCTCTAGCGACAGGTTGAAAATTTGCAAAAATGTATTTTGAATAGATGTCTGTAACGAAGTTTGTCGGAATCGCCTAAATATTGGTGTATATGATGACCTTGACCCACTTAAGACGTGTGCGAAGTTTTAGGCGAATGACGTCATCAGACCGGAAGTTATAATAAAAAGACTCTTTTTCATGTGAAAATTCCTGAAAAATCAACCATGGCAGTTTTTGTGTTAGTTTTTACTTTAATTATCGATTTAAGGGTAGGTCTAAAACATTTCAAAGCTTCGAGGCAATAAGCGAACTCGGACATGCCCTGCGATCGCTTAAAACTTCAGGTTGACAATACCTCTGCTCTAAAACATGCACAGAACGTCTATATGTACATGTACATACACGTACGTTACGCACATACATCGTATATCAGTCAGCCTGCAGAGCACGTGTTGCCGAGGTCAAATCCTGTCCACATCACAGTGACCGTTTAAGCCGATTTTTGGCTAACTTTGACAGATTTTATGTTTATGCATGCGCATAGTCAGGGACGTAAAAAAATTATCATAATGCCCAAAAGCCCTATGTTACGTATTTAAAGGTGCAGTTTTTCTGCAGTGGGATTTTCCACAAGTCTTTTCCTATCAACACTGATATCTTACTGAGTAGTTCTGAACTTCAGCCGAGAATTACTATGAGAAGGAAATAGAAATCGTGTTTTTTTTTCGCGCGGTCATTCGATTGAACATATTCCTAAGGGTCAAAATATCAAGTAATATTTCATAAAAATATTTCAGTTCAAAAGGCAAATTTTACAAATTAAAAGGTGCAATTTTTGTGCAGTGTTTTTTTTTTTTAGCCCGTTAACTTTGCACACGTGTTAGCCCATTGACTTTGTACACGTTTTCAAGCCACCATTTCTATAACTTGGCGATCTGGAATCGTCATCAATGTTACAGCCAAGGAAGACCCTCACACAAAAATTATGCCAAGACTATGACGTCATGATGACGTCATCACCTATTTTTTTTATTGATTTTTGAAAATTTACGTGCATATTATGAAGTCCTATATCTACAGAACTGTAAGTCTGATTGGGTTGAAACTTGGTATGTGGCTAGACCGGGATGTGTTATAGGTAAAAAAAAAATAGGTGACGCCATGATGACGTCATCCGGAGATGTTATATGAATTTTTGAAGTTTTTGACCTTTTAGCCATATCTCATGAACGTAACATGCAAAATTCAAAATTCTTTGTGTATTTGGTCTGGTAGGTATAAGGTATTTGCACAACATTTTGAAAAAAAAAATCTGACATCATATGACACCAATTCAATAATATTTATAATCCTTTTTCAAACACTTTTCACACGTCAATAAATTTCATGAACAGAAATGCTGACGTCATGATGACGTCATCACCTAATTTAAGCTAAGGTCAGTTTTCTTAATTATATTAATCGGATTTAAGGTCAAAGCTATATGACAATTTCAAATGACGCAACGACTGCATGTAAGTTTGACTGCAAAAATTGGGGGGAAAAAAGAAAAAAAAGGCTTAGAAATTGACCACAAGCGTGTGACATGTGGAGAAAATTAAACTTTTTTTTCCAAATACGGTGGGTAATACTGCCAAAACATCCCCTTCCAGTGCATGCTTCAGACACATGTGATTGCATTGGTTTTGAATACTGATCTTTGGCATTTCGCCTTTTGTTGATCTCTGCCAATGCCATCTTAGATTGCTCTCATTTTCCTTTATTTTGTAAACACTCCTATACACTTATAATTGAGCACATTAATACGAACTAAGCCCGCATCGCCGGCTTCGAGGGGTAATGAATAAATAAATCACTACAAGGAAACTCTTTACAATTTATAACTGGGGAGAAACCTTGAATGAAGACCTGCTACAATTCGAGTTTTACGTAATATGAAGTGGCCATTATTCTATTATATGGTCTGTCTGCAGCACAATACTATCCAATTTAGTTGTAGCTTGGTATGAACCTAAGCCGCCATGTCGTATACATAAATCCAACTGACGCCATGATGACGTCTTGACATGACATCTCACTAAGATTAAAGCTGCATTTTCTACAGCCTTTAAATCTACATTTGCATTTTCCTACACCTGCATTACCTATCAGTCTGTAACATAATGCCGAAACAGCCCTATGTTTGTCCACAAACAAATGTCTAGTTTTTCTTGTTATTGCAACATGTATGGTTGAAGAGCTATAATGCACGGTTACATTATTTAAAAAAAAAAAAAGAAACAGATCAAATAAGTTAGGTAAGTACGTTAAAATTCCTGTCAAAGTTGATTTTCTTCTTTTTCCACCGCCCTGTATAGGAAGTAGGGACAAGATTTGTGGTATTTAGCTTGTTTGTTTTATAGAACTATACGAGAAAAATAATCCGTACTTACAGCTTGAATAATGCCTTTGATGCTGATTCTGGTGTCTTGGGGAGTCTGGTGTCTGGTGTCAACTGCTTCTTGCATCGATAATGTCTGCGTGAAAAAAAAATTACACTAGGCTATTGAATGGTACACAATGAAAACTGAAATAGTAAATGTATGCGAAGTCAAATATATGTTCAGTAACCTCAGACCTAATTGAGGTCAGGGTTACATCCTCCCCTTTCTTAATCTGCTGCTTCCGGAAGCAGCATAGGAAAAAGTAGATCAAAGTCAGGAAATGACAGCAGTTTGTTCCCACGAAGAGGTCCACCGGTGTAAAAAGTCCGAAATTGTCGGCTGAATGCCGGCTTCCCTAAAACATCAAATTTCATTCTCACCGGTGGCCTTGACTGGCTCAACGATCGCCTTGCAGTACATGTATCTTCCACAAAAGGATCTGGAGGTTCATCACACATCACACATCTGGCGTAGCCTCAGTATGTGTAGGTAAGTCTCTAATTTCAATGTCTGGCTGAGGTTCTGCAATTTCCTCAATGATTTGCTGTGGCTCCTGATGACTCTCAATGCTTTCCTGAGGCTCCTCAGGACTCGCAGTGTTCTCCTGTTGCTCCTCGGGATTCTCAATGTTATCTTGAGATACCTCAGGAATCTCAATGTTTTCCTGAGGCTGCTCAGGATTTGCAATGTTTTGAGCAAAGATCTTATAGCGCCGAAGGCGCAAGATGGGGAACTCCATAGAAATAGCGAAATCGTCATGGACGCCATTCCAGTAAGCAAACCATTGTGAAAACCATTGTTTGCACAATGGTTTGCTTCGAGTAAGCAAATCATTGTGCAAACAATGGCTTGCACAATGGTATGCTTGCTCGAATGGCGTCCAAGCCGATTTCGCAATTTCTATGGAGTTCCCCATCTTGCGCCTTCGGCGCTATAAGATCTTTGGTTCTGAGTCTCCTCAAGACTCGCAAAATTCCCCTGAGGCTCATCAGGGGTGAATCCAAGTACGCCTACTACGGGATTGGACCCCATGGTGGGATTGATACCTCCCCTTTGTTCAGATCGGGTATCCGGTGTGGGCAATTCGGAAGTTGATGAGAAGACCACAATGACTCCCTCATCATCGCCACTGGTATCATCCTCCTCTGACTCTGTTGGGTCCTCCCGCTCATTAGCGACCATTGTCTTGGCTTTTATTCTAGTCACTGGGCCTTTGGGCCTTGTTTTACCAGCACACTGTTGAGAAGGTTCCTCATTGAGATAGTCAATGGGAAGTAAGATGTTTCTATGTAGGGTACGGACTCGTCCACCAGTCTCTGGCCTAACTATATACACAGGCATGTCAGGGTCGATACGCTCAGAGACTACATTAGCCCCATAAATGTGGCCAGTTTACTGGACTGCCTCCGTAAACATAGGCCACACACCGACCGTATGGAAAACGTACTCGGCGAAATGTTGAACATGTTGAAAAAATGTTGAAAGTGATTTCCACCATTTGTCCACATTGCGACTTCAGACCCAGTTTATTTAAGCTTTAAAAGTACACTTACCCTCTTAATAACAAAATGAGAACCTCCGGCCAGTGTCAGTTGTCCAGCTGCTGCCTAATTTACGTCCTTTTCTGGAGCCTTTTTGGCAACTTGGATTCATTCTACCTCCTTCATTGTCCGTGGTCCAACTGAACAATGGCGTCGCGCAATATCAAAGGGGCGGCGCAGGCCCGGTGGCTGTTACCTGCCTTCTGTCAATCCTTCATGTAAAGCGCGCCCTCAAGCGTATACACCCTCGGCCAGCTGGCCGTACGACGTACGTACGTATGGACTACCGTACTGACGTACGGTACAATGAAGGAGGTAGAATGAATCCAAGTTGCCAAAAAGGCTCCAGAAAAGGACGTAAATTAGGCAGCAGCTGGACAACTGACACTGGCCGGAGGTTCTCATTTTGTTATTAAGAGGGTAAGTGTACTTTTAAAGCTTAAATAAACTGGGTCTGAAGTCGCAATGTGGACAAATGGTGGAAATCACTTTCAACATTTTTTTCAACATGTTCAACATTTCGCCGAGTACGTTTTCCATACGGTCGGTGTGTGGCCTATGTTTACGGAGGCAGTCCAGTAAACTGGCCACATTTATGGGGCTAAGACTACATGTACAGCCTGATTCCAGTGATCTGCAAGTTTCTGCTTGCCTTGCAATCCAAGGTTCTTTACCAAGACCCGGTCACCTGGCCGGAGTTCATAGCCTGTCAATCCTCTGACATAGTTGGAGTGGTCAGCATTAGAGTGACCATCGGGGCTTACCCCAAACCGAGGTCAATTGGAAGCCTTGCCTCCCGGCCAAACATGAGGAAGTACGGGAAAAAACCTGTACTGTCATGTTTTGTACAATTATAGGCATGTACAAGGGCTCTGACGTAGTGGCTCCACGTTGCCATCTTCTCACTCTCGAGAGTCCTCAGCATGCTCAAGGGTATTCTGTTGAACCGTTCTGGCTGGGGATCTCCCTGAGGGTGGTAGGGGGTAGTGCGTGACCTTATCATACCAAGTAAGTTAGTCAATTCCTTAACGACCTTACTCTCAAAGTCACGTCCCTGGTCAGAATGTAGGCGCTAGAATACCATAGTGCACAAATACATTTTCCCAAAGGACCTTGGCGACGGTACGAGCCGTTTGGTCTTTGGTGGGAAAAGCTTGCGCGTGCCTGGTGTAATGGTCCGTCGCAACAAGAATGGACTTCTTGTTTGTGCTATCTGGCTCAAGGGATAGAAAATCCATGCACACCAGCTCCAGTGGACCACTTGTCCTGATATTCACTAGAGGAACAGCGGACTTGGAGTTGGTCTTTCTGGCTATGCATCGACCGCAGTGCCTCATCAACTCGTCGATTTATGTAGCCATGCGGGGCCAGTAAAATCTGTCCCGAGCGAGTGCCACTGTGCGTTCAACACCTAGGTGCCCCAGCTCATTATGGGGGCCCCTGATCGCCTGGATGCGATATTGTGTAGGGAGCGCAAGCTGGTACACTTTCTTGCCCAGATTGTTCGTGACACACCTGTACAGGATATGGTTTGAAGCTCTCAGTTTCTCAAATTCTCGCAGGATAATCTTCGCCTCAGGTTGGAATTCGGCCAGCGAATCTGGTTTGTTTCCACCTTCAACACACAGTATAACCTGTTTAAAAGATGGATCATCTCGCTGCACCTTGGAAAGAGTGGACAAGAGGGACATAATCTGGAGTTGGGCATTCGTTGATATGGCCACGCCATGCACTGCAATTTGAACATGTGTTGGGGATTTCAGGACACAGATGGCCTCTTGGGGACAAATCTCATCCTTGACATCTGCAATTCCTTTTAGACGGGCTTCCAACATTCCCAGTCTATTTTGCTGCTCGTGTTCATATTTCTGGCTGAATTCTGAACCATGTGGCTGTCAGAATTCCCCTTAGATTTAAAGTGTTTTATATATTTCCAAATGTGCTTGTAAATTTGTTCATGTTTATTCATTAACTCTTGACTTTTATTTACACAGGGCAATGGATTTCTTTGCCAACATGTAAATAACCTACTATTTTGTTTAACATACAGGACTGACAGGAGCAGTAGAATTATCTTCCTGTGTGTTACCCATACCAATAGCATGTAATGCCTTTTGTGTTTAATTGAATAAGCTTATCCAAGCCTTCCTCAATCTTTGTGTTTGAATTCCTTGAGGTTGTAAATGAATGAAGTGGAATGTTAGGTATCAGGTTTGGTTTGCAGTGATTGCTGGTATAAGAGAGATTTTTGGTAGACATAGATGTCTTGCATTTAATCCTCTGAGCCGCGCGCATTTTACAAGCCGGTGTCGCTGCCGCATTTGCTGCAACTTGCAGAAGCAGAAGCAGATATAACAGACTGCTTATTTAAGGCAAATAGTGGTGTGGAGCTGAGACCAAGAGCGGCTGGATCAGCGAATCCAAGATCGTGAATGACAAGGAAACCATGGCCCTTGGCCCTAGCTAGCCTTTGCCTGAGGTGCATGCCAAAATTGAGGTAGATGGTTGATGAGCCGGGATGCTCAAGACGTTGATTTATGTAGTTGCAACCGTCGAGTTTGACGTACTAAGTGAGAGTCGCAGAGACGACAGAGGACGCCGGAAGGGCTGTCATTACTAGTGTTACACCACTGAGAGGCTGAAATCAGCAGGAGAACACCTAATTTTTAAAATACGGTGAACTGTATCATTTCTTGTTTTTGCAATAACATTCAATTGTTATTGAGATCTATTAAGATAAATTTGTTTGATCATCTTGATTTACAAGACATTCTTTTTTGTGATTTATAAATCGAAGAGGTTCTTTTTTTGTTTGTTGGCCAATTTGACTGGAAATTGAATTTTGGAAGTAGTTAATTGGTCATTGTTGTGGTTTTTTTTATAAAACCTTTGGAAACATCTAAAGTAAGTGTACTTTGGTTTTTTTATGACTTAGTGGACAAACTTAGAAGTAGTTTCGAAGGTATCCACACCTAGCGTTCTTTTTTGAGTTTAATTTGTTCAGAAAGTAAAAATAGATATTCCTTTAATTAATATTTTTTTGGTTGAGTTGTGTTTCAAGTTAAGAGTTTAAAACTGAGAAGACAGAATACTTATAGTTTATTTTGTGAGATACTTTTGTTGTTTTCCGCATTAATCATCCATTTTATGACTTAAGAGAAATTAATATCCTTTTTATGACTTAAGGAGAAATATTGTAAATACTGCAAGAAGAAGTGGACTTATAAATTAAATTGTAAATAATAATTGTGTAAATAGAACTGATCTTGTCCATTGTTGTGATTATTTGGTGTTTGCAATCTAATCATTTTATCTTTCCAGCCACAGTCCCTAAAACAAAAGGGTAACTGTGACATTTTGGGGGCTTGTCCGGGAAAGGGCAAACTAAATTGGAAAGATAGAGAGACACTTTGCAAACCGTAATGATTTCAAGAAGGAGTTATTCATGTTTCCAATGAGACAGTTGATGTGTTTGCTTTGGTTTTCTTTATTTCAGATCTTGGTTTGCAGATCCACGCCCTCTTGGTCTAACTTCAACCAATTGCCTATTGCTGCTGCGACTGCCGTAAGCGAACGGTTACGTGTAGGTATGGAAATCGAACGGTTAGTCAATATAGGTATGGAGATGAGTTTGGGTGGTGAAGAGTTGAGAATTTTTGTTAAGGAACAGCAGGAAAGGTTGAAAGAGGAGCGAAAGGAGAAGGACAATGTTGAACGAGAAATCAGAAAAGCAAAGTTTGATCTTTTGAAACAGGAAAATGAAGCCAAGGAACTAGAGCTGAAGCTTTTCACCATGAAGAAAGAAGCAGCCACAGCAGAAACTCAGCCTAAACAACCAGCGAAGACCACTGCCAGAGCCTTAACTCCCAAGTTACCCCCATTTGATGATGAAAAGGATGACATTGATGCTTACCTCCACAGGTTTGAAAGGTATGCCACTGCTCAAAGTTGGGACCCCAACAGCTGGGCCATCAACTTATGTGCCCTCTTAAAAGGTAAAGCTCTTGAGGTGTATACAAGACTTGCAATTACTGATGCGTCAAGCTATGATGAACTCAAAAATGCATTGCTCAAAAGATTTCATCTTACAGAAGAAGGCTTCCGCAACAAGTTCCGTACGTCACAACCAGACAAGTTTGAGAATCCCAAACAATTTGCTGTCAGACTTGACAATTATTTTTGCAGGTGGCTAGACTTAGCAAAAGTCAACAAGGACTTTGAAGGCATCAAAGATCTCCTACTCAGGGAACAATTTATCAATGCCTGTAATCTTGAACTGTCTTTGTTTTTGAAGGAAAGAAGCCCCACAGACATCCACGCCATGGCTGAATTGGCAGAGAAGTTTGTCGAAGCCAGAGGAGGTGCGTTTGGACAACTCACTAACCCCTGTAATTCTTTCCACAGATCAGACAGAACAAGAGATCACAATCAGCGACCAAATAGAACTAGCAGACCGATGGGACAAGACAAACAGTTTGTTAGGAAACCATTTAACCCATCGCATCAGAAGTCAGGTACACAAAATTTCACTAACCCCAGATCGTCTACAACTTGTTTTCATTGTGGAAAATCTGGTCATATAGCTAGGAACTGCTGGAGTAATCCTAACCGAACCCCAACCAAGGTAGCAGGACTGATTGCCCAGGATGGAGATCCAACTGTGGAACAGCAAAGTACTGCAGGGAATCAGAGACAACCTGCATCACCTCCTCCTGTACCACATCAGGGCGAGTGTGAGAAGTGTGGTCATGTCACCTCATCCCCAGTAACTGAACAGGTACATGTAGCATTTCTGAATGTAGCTGAATGTTGTTCACACAAGGGCTATGTCACTCTACAGTGTGGGCATAACTTACCCATCATGAGTGCAGCCTGCAAGGCAGAATTTGTCAGAGGTATGCCAGTCACCAAAGGGAAAGTTGGGTCTAATACAAACTTAGTTTCAGTTTTAAGGGACACAGGCTGTTCAGGTGTTCTTATTCGTAGGAATCTCGTATCAGATGATCAACTGACCGGTAAAAGCAAATATTGTGTCTTTGTTGATAACACAGTTCGCCAGTTACCAGTTGCCCATGTCAGTATCAATTCACCATATTTTGTTGGTTCTGTTGAAGCAGTGTGTATGGCAGATCCGATTTATGATGTGATTATCGGTAACATCCCTCAAGCCCGTGATCCAGGTAA
This sequence comes from Patiria pectinifera, assembly GCA_029964075.1. Taxonomy (NCBI): domain Eukaryota; kingdom Metazoa; phylum Echinodermata; class Asteroidea; order Valvatida; family Asterinidae; genus Patiria; species Patiria pectinifera. The sequence continues at coordinate 13,543,471 of CM057135.1, forward strand.
TCCAGATCCCAAGTGGACGAGTGATGATGACAGCGTGATTCAGACAACACAGCCAGAATCCTTCTTGTATGTTCATGCCGTACAGACGCGATCACAGAGAGCAGCCGAGGAGAAACCACTTCCAGCACTTAAGGTTTCAAGCCCCCTGCCTGAAGTAACAGCAGATGAACTCCGCCAAGCCCAGGAGACTGATCCAACACTACACCGAGTGAGAGAGCTAGTCAACTCAGGAGAAAGCAAGATTGGAAAAGGTGAAAGTTCCTCCCATTTCTTTGTTAAGAAAGGCTTGATCTATCGCCAGTTTTGCAGTCCTAGTGTAACCGGGGAGAGTGGAATTAGTTAGTTTTAAAATGGGGCACTCTCCTTATGTCCGAGTGGTTCCACTAAAAAATTATTTGGGTGGAGCGAAGTTTCTGTTTGTCTCAATAATATGAACTGGTTTATTTACAGCACAAATATGAGACAATATATATACAAATTATTAGGTATTTACACAAGAATTATATTAGGAACTTTGTTGGGTGTATAAAAACAGAACTTTGTTGGGTATATAAAAACAGAACTTTGTTAAGTATATAAAAACGACAGTCAAATAGGGAAAATAGGGTGGTGAACTGTCACTCCAAAGATGGTATCTGAAATGTATAAAAACGATAAATGACTAAAGAATTATGGGAATTACTGTGGCTTAAAATGACTGTTGCCCAAACCGAAGAATTATTCAAATGGCCATTTTGCAGGAATATGAAAGACCAGAATGTTGCATAAATGATGGCAAAAAAAAGGTTTTAGGCATAAACAGGTTTTAGGCATAAAAAGGTTAAATATTAGACAAGGGATTTACTCACCACTTGGGAGGATCAACGTTCATGTCTTCTCCGTGTCCGATGTTAAAATCGAAGTAGAAGCAGCAAAAATATTGCAAAATACAATGCCGGCAACGCCGGATATATAATTATTTTGCTGCTATCGGGGAGCCGCACCCAAAACTTGCAGAAAAAGTGGAGTGTGCAATGCTCGCTGTAAATGCTGGTTGCAAAGCAGGAGCAGAACCAGGTAGATAGATGTCAACCCAAAGCAGAGTTGGAACAGAATCAACAATATTTTGGACCTAGCCCTACAAGAAAACCATACGAAACGCCCGGAATGCCATCTATCTAATTTGAACAAAGCGCGTGGAATGTGAAACTCGCATGCTCGCTACGCCCATCACATAGTTGAGTAAAATTCTAGGCGGCGCGCGCTGTAAAAAAAAAAGTTTAGTTGGCCGCGAGAGGGCGCTAGGCAAAAAGCATGATCGCAATGGCTGCTCACATGTGAATCGACATAAACACGAAGTTACAAAAGTTATGAAATGAATGCTGGAGTAAGGAACCAGTCGGGTAAAAGTAAGTACTGAAACCCGACCTGGTTACACTAGAGTAGAAAATGGTGATGTTGTAACTCAGCTGGTCATTCCACAACCCCAGAGAGTATTAGTTATGAAATTGGCTCATGAATCAATTCTTGGTGGTCATCAAGGTTCAAAGAAGACAGCAGACAAAGTGTTATCTAGTTTTTTCTGGCCTGGTGTCCAATCAGATGTGCAACGTTATTGCCGTTCTTGTGATATCTGCCAGCGAACCATTCCGAAGGGAAGGGTCACTAGGGTTCCACTAGGTCGCATGCCGTTAATTGATGAACCATTTCAGCGTATTGCAGTTGACATTGTAGGTCCCATTTCACCAGTTACAGACAGAGGCAATAGATACGTACTCACCATGGTCGACTACGCCACAAGATATCCTGAAGCTGTACCACTGAAGAGCATCGAGACTCACAGAGTAGCAGAGGCACTTGTCGATGTGTTTTCACGAGTTGGTGTTCCACGTGAGATACTTACCGACCAGGGAGCACAGTTTACATCGGGCATCATGAAGGAAGTCAGCCGACTTCTCTCCATCAAGCAGCTAACAACTACACCCTACCACCCAGCATGCAACGGCCTTGTAGAAAGGTTCAACGGAAGCTTGAAGCAGATGTTAAAGAGGTTGTGTGCAGAGAAGCCGAAAGACTGGGACAGGTATATTGGTCCACTCCTGTTCGCATATCGAGAGACACCACAGGCGAGTCTTGGGTTTGCTCCATTCGAGCTTTTATATGGTAGGACAGTCAGAGGTCCCATGGCTATTCTCAAGGAACTTTGGTCTGATGATGTTGAAACACCTGAGGTCAAAACAACCTATCAATACGTGGTAGATTTGAGGTCAAGAATCGAGGACACATGTCATCTAGCGCAAGAAGAGTTGAAGAAGTCCACCGAAAGGTACGCCAAGTACTACAACCGAAAATCACGACCACGTCAACTGAAGGAAGGAGACAAAGTTCTTCTTCTACTCCCAGTAGACCACAACAAGCTACTACTACAATGGAAAGGTCCATTTACTGTCATTCGACGAATGAATAGCTACGACTACAAAATCGATCTTGGCAACAGAATGAAGACCTTTCACATTAACCTTCTGAAGCAATATCTTGAACCTGTCACTACTTCTAACCAGATTTCTTTTTGTTTCCCTAGTCATTGTTTGCCAGAAGGGATATTTGACATCGTATCCACAGCCGTCATCGAGGAAGATCCTTCGGATGAAGGTCCTGCAGATTTCCAGGTGATAGACAATGATTCACTGCAAATTCCTCCCCTCAAAGCAAAGGAGTCAGTAAGCGACGTCAAGATTCATGATGGTTTGAGCACCGATCAAGTTCATGAGGTAAGACAACTACTGAAGCGACATAGTCGGGTACTTACTGATCTACCCGGCCGATCCAGTCTAGTCAAGCACAGGATTAAGTTGACAAGCTCAGATCCAGTACGATCCAAACCCTACCCATTACCTCACGCACTCAGAGACACAGTCAAAGATGAAGTTGAATCCATGTTGAAGATGGGAGTTATAGAAAGGTCTGAGTCACCCTATGCATCGCCCATTGTCTTGGTAAAGAAAAAAGATGGCACTCAAAGGTTTTGTATAGATTTCAGGAGACTCAACCGAATCACCATCTTTGATGCTGAACCAATGCCAGACCCAGAAGAGATCTTCTCCAAGCTGTCAACCGATCAGTATTTCACCAAGATCGACCTCAGCAAGGGATACTGGCAGATCCTTCTAGAAGACACAGCGAAAGAGAAAACGTCTTTCATCACACCAGATGGTCTTTATCAGTTTCGCACCATGCCATTCGGGCTCGTCAACGCTCCGGCGACTTTCAGCAGAATGATGAGAATGATGTTGAGAGGTATGAGTAATGTCAACAATTTTATTGACGATATTCTAGTTCACACCAAAACCTGGGAAGAACATCTCAACACTCTAGATGGTCTCTTTGAGAGATTGGAGCAATGTGGTGTAACGGCTCGTCCAACGAAGTGTTTTGTAGGTTTCAACAAGCTCGAGTATCTAGGCCACATCGTAGGGCAAGGTCAACTAGAACCACTACCAGATAAGCTGATCAAAATCCAGGATGCACCAAGACCGAAAACCAAGAAGCAACTGCGGTCATTTTTAGGTTTGACAGGGTATTATAGGAAATTCATTCCTAATTATGCGGCGATTGCTACACCCTAACCGACAAGACGAAGAAGAAAGAGCCGACAAACATCCAGTGGGAACAGAGTCAAGAATATGCATTCCAGACACTCAAGGACAGACTGACAACTGCACCTGTACTTCATCTACCTGATTGTCAGCGACCATTCTTACTCCGTACTGATGCTTCAGACATTGGTATTGGAGCGGTCCTCCTGCAGCGAGAAGATGAAACTGATTTTCCAGTAGCCTACGCCAGTAGAAAACTACTTCCACGAGAGCGTTCCTACTCGACCATAGAACGGGAGTGTTTGGCCATTGTTTGGGCTGTTCAGAAATTTCAAACATATCTCTATGGCCGTGAATTTGTTCTGGAGACGGATCATCAACCTTTGGTTTACCTTCAACGCGCCAAAGTCACCAACAGTCGTATTCTTCGTTGGGCTTTGTCCCTACAGCCGTACAGGTTTAAGATTGAGTGTATCAAGGGTAGTGAAAATGTCGGCGCAGATTATCTGAGTCGGAGTGCGCCTGAAGTTGTCTAATAATAATGATAATTTTTCTTTCTATTTCAGATTAAGACAACTATTTTCCCCTGTACATATAGGAGCGAGATGCTTTTACGAATTTTGAGTTAATGTTTCAGAAAACGAAGACGTTTGAATGGTTTATGCTGAAGCTACCAGAAGTGCAGAAATGTAAATAATATTGTATATTTTGTTTTCAGGAATGAAACTTCATGAATTGTGAATAACGGAAAATGCTTTGCTTCTTTTCATAGACTGAAGTGGAGAATTCTGAAGTAAAAAAAAAAAAAAAAAATGATATTTTTTTTTTCTTAAGGGGGGAGACAATTGTCAGAATTCCCCTTAGATTTGAAGTGTTTTATATATTTCCAAATGTGCTTGTAAATTTGTTCATGTTTATTCATTAACTTGTGACTTTTATTTACACAGGGCCATGGATTTCTTTGCCAACATGTAAATAACCAACTATTTTGTTTAACAATACAGGACTGACAGGAGCAGTAGAATCATCATCATCACTAATTCTCCCCTCTGACTCAACGTCTGAACTGTTAGCTGGTAACTTTGCAAACTTTTTCTCAGACAAAATCGAAGCTCTGAGAAATGAACTTGACAACTCAGATGCAGATTGTGCTCCTGTCCATGATCCTGTTCCCAGTGCATCATTTTGCCAATTCACGGCGTTGTCTGAGAATGCAGTAAGAAAACTCATCATGAGCTCAAAATCTAAATCATGCAGTCTCGATCCTGTACCTACCTGGATGCTGAAGCATTGTTTGGATGAGCTCACTCCAACTATAACTAACATTATCAATTTGAGTTTCCAAAATGACCGCTTTCCCAACGCATTAAAGTTTGCCAACATCACACCGCTTATCAAGAAACAGAATCTTGATCCTGACAATCTGAGGAACTACCGACCAATTGCCAACCTGTCTTTCCTCGGGAAAACCATAGAGCGTGCAGCAGTTTCACAAATACAGTGTCATCTAGCTACTCACGATCTTGCAGGTAAAATGCAATCAGCCTACCGTAAATACCGTAGTGTGGAAAAGGCTCTTCTACGTGTTTACAATGATCTGCTGCTCGCTGCTGATAAAGGTCGAGAGGCCGTTCTTGTGCTTCTTGATTATTCGGCAGCTTTTGACACGATTGATCACCATATCATGCTACAACGCTTACATCATCGCTTTGGCATCAACGACTCCGCCTTGGAATGGTTCACCTCATATTTCGCAAATCGTCAACAATCTGTACTTATTAATAAGATTTCATCTCCCTCTCATAATGTCAATACTGGAATGCCACAGGGGTCTGTCCTAGGTCCACTATGCTTCACATTGTACACATCTCCACTGGAATATCTCATTATAGCTGCATGACCTACGCTGATGAAATTCAACTTTACGTCACCATGACAGAACAGCAGCGTCGTGACGTCATTCAGCGACTGGAGTCATGCCTCACACACATACAGTCTTGGTCCACGGCCAATAAGCTCAAATTAAATGGCGACAAAACTGAAGTCATCCACATCACCTCTCAGTTTAAGCAACATACTCCAATTGAAAGTATCTGCATCTTCGACTCCTGCACCAGACCTGTCACTAGCGCCCGTGACCTTGGAACTATTATCACGTCAAACCTTAGAATGCAAAACCAGGTCAACAACATATGCCGCTCTTCTTACCTGGCTCTCCACAAGATAGGACAAATTCGAAATTTCCTCGACCAACAAACGACGGAAAAGCTTGTCCATGTTTCTATCTCTTGCCGCCTCGATTTCTGCAATAGTCTCCTACACTGTATTCCTGATTCTCAAACCTCAAAACTTCAGCGCATTCAGAATTCCGCCGCCAGACTTGTTACACGTACATCATCCAGGCAACATATAACCCCTATTCTTCGCACCCTTCACTGGCTACCTGTCAATGAGCGAATCGCCTTCAAGATTCTACTGCTAACTCACAAATGCATCCACGGCTCAGCACCAGCATACCTCCGTGAACTTATTCAAGTATACCAGCCACAACGCACCCTCCGTTCTAGCTCAACATTGCTGCTCAGTACACCGGTCACTCGCACTAAGACTTATGGACATCGTTCCTTCATACATGCATCACCATCGCTTTGGAACTCTCTCCCACACCATATTAGAACTGTCAATGCCGAAAATGAATTTAAAACACTCCTTAAAACTTACCTGTTCCATTAATTGCTTTTAATTGTTGTTTCCTGTGAAGCGCATTGAGACCTTGGTGTGATGCGCTACATAAAAACTGTGCTATTATTAATTCTCTTCCTTTGTGTTACCCATACCAATAGCATGTAATGCCTTTTGTGTTTAATTGAATAAGCTTATCCAAGCCTTCCTCAATCTTTGTGTTTGAATTTCTTGAGGTTGTAAATGATTGAAGTGGAATGTTAGGTATCAGGTTTGGTTTGCAGTGATTGCTGGTATAAGGGAGATTTTTGGGTGTGCCATGGCAGAGCACATTTGATTTTTGATAGACATAGATGTCTTGCAATTGATCCTCTGAGCCGCGCGCTTTTTACAAGCCGGTGTCGCTGCCGCATTTGCTGCAACTTGCAGAAGCAGAAGCAAATATTACAGACTGCTTATAAAGGCAAATAGTAGTGTGGAGCTGAGACCAAGAGTGGCTGGATCAGCGAATCTAAGATCGAAAACGACAAGGAAACCATGGCCCTTGGCCCTAGCTAGCCTATGCCTGAGGTGCATGCCAAATTGAGGTAGATGGTCGATGAGCCGGGATGCTTAATACGTTGATTTATGTAGTAGCAACCGTCGAGTTTGACGTACTAACGTGAGAGTCGCAGAGACGACAGAGGACGCCGAAAGGGCTGTCATCACTAGTGTTACACCACTGAGAGGCTATAATCAGCAGGAGAACACCTAATTTTTAAAATACGGTGAACTGTATCATTTCTTGTTTTTGCAATAACATTCAATTGTTATTGAGATCTATTAAGATAAATATGTTTGATCATCTTGATTTACAAGACATTCTTTTTTGTGATTTATAAATCGAAGAGGTTCTTTTTTTTTTGGCCAATTTGACTGGAAATTGAATTTTGGAAGTAGTTAATTGGTCATTGTTGTTGTTCTTTTATAAAACCTTTGGGAATATCTAAAGTAAGTGTACTTTGTTTTTTTTTATGACTTAATGGACAAACTTAGAAGTGGTTTCGAATGTATCCACACCTAGCGTTCTTTTTTTAGTTTAATTTGTTCAGAAAGTAAAAACAGATATTCCTTTTATTAGTATTTTTTGGGTTGAGTTGTGTTTCAAGTTAAGAGTTTGAAACTGAGAAGAAAGAATACTTATAGTTTATTTTGTGAGATACTTTTGTTGTTTTCCGCATTAATCATCCATTTTATGACTTAAGAGAAATTAATAATATGAGTTAAGGAGAAATATTGTAAATACTGCAAGAAGTGGACTTATAAATTAGATTGTGAATAATAATTGTGTAAATAGAACTGATCTTGTCCATTGTTGTGATTATTCGGTGTTTGCAATCTAATCATTTTATCTTTCCAGCCACAGTCCCTAAAACAAAAGGGTAACTGTGACAGTGGCCTACGCGATAGCGCATCTGCATCCACCTTGGTCCTTCCTGGTTTGTAATGGATGGAGAAGTCAAACGAGGAGAATGCTGCAAGCCATCGGTGGCCTGTTGCATCCAGCTTTGCTGAGGTCAATACATAGATGAGTGGATTTTTTTCCGTCATAACCTTAGTCCCTTTCGCCGTGTACAGGTAGTCTTTGAACTTATCGGTAATCGCCCATTTTAGGGCTAGGAACTCCAACTTGTGTGCGGGGTAGTTCTTCTCACTTGGGGATAATTCCCGACTACCATACACAACTGGACGGAGTTACCACCTTGATGCTGGTACAATACTCCACCTAAGCCGTCTCGACTCGCGTCAATGTGGAGCGCGAATGGTTTTGAGAGGTCTGCAAAAGCAAGTACTGGTGCTGTTACAAGCCGTTCCTTTAGAGTGAGGAAAGCCTGTTCACATTCTGCAGTCCACAGATCTCCAAACGGCTCATCAGCCTTACGAGTGACAGAATCGCAATTGCGCCTAAGTAAAGGACGGCCTCGCTTCTTGGGATAGACCTCTCCCGTCGTCAGGTCATTTAGGGGACGGGAAATATTTCAGTAGTTTTCGACGAACCGCCTATAGTAGCCAGAAAAGCCAAGAAAAGATCTTAATTGTTTAACATTGGCAGGCCGAGGCCATTCTTCCAGGGCAGACATCTTTTCAGGGTCTGTTTGAACACCTTCTTCAGAAACCACATGCCCAAAGTATTTAACAGATAGACAACAGAGCTGGCATTTTTCAGGGGATACTTTTCAACCCGAATCTGCCAGCCTGTCAAGGACCTTCATGAGACGCGTCTCCATTTGTTCTAAGTCGCTAGCAAAGATGATTAGGTCGTCCATATATACAACAGTCTAGACCATGTTCAGTCCGGACATTCCCTGAGGCATGCGCTCAAATTGGTAGAAGCCAAAAGGACAAATAATTGCTTTCTTCTCTTTGTCTTCTTTGCACATCGGAATCTGGTAAAACCCAGAATTCAAGTCAATGACAGAAAACCACAGCTGCCATTGAGACAGTCGATAGCTTCCTGAACAAGAGGAACTGCATACTGGTTAGGAATCGTTCGGGAGTTCAGGGTCCTATAGTCCACGCACATCCTCAAAGAACCATTCTTTTTCCTTACCAACACGATAGGTGATGCGTAAGGACTGCGCGATTCTTGGATAATGTTATGGTCGAGAAGCTGCTGGAGGTGTTTCCGCAAATCTTGGAAATCGGATGGAGCTACCCTCCTAGATCTTTTCCGAAAAGGTTGCTATCATTAACCTTAATTTGGTGCCCAGCCTCTTTGGTTACACCCAGATCCCAATCATGCCAGGAAAACACCTGGGAACGCAACTTTGCTTTGTCTATGATCCTTTGTTTCCATTCTGGCGAGATTGGGCCCCATTTGAATGGTAGGTCCTCCAAATCATCGCCAACAAAGGGTGTCGGGCCTTTTCCGACAGATGCCGACGAAGAGAAAGCCGTGGACTTCACGCCTTCAGTTTGGGCCTTAACAAACCATTCAGGTAGGAAAACATCCCCAAGGGGCAGTTCCCTGGGATGGTGATGGGCTGATTGGACTGGTTGTTAACCATCACCTCGACTGTACAGGTGGAATTACAAGAGATTTGGGTGATAAAAGGCATCACCTCCAACCCTGATGGATGGAACCAGAGGCCTCATACGGGCTTCCACGAGAGCAGGCGCGGGCTTCCGTAATGTGCACCTGAAGGTACCAGATACACTTTTTTGCTCGCCTGGTCTGAGACAGACAGTGCGCTTGGCCCTGGTCCTCACAACACCCAGTTTGCCATCCTTGGAGATTGTTCCTTTCATCTGCATGTCCCTGTAAATCTGCTGGCAGGTAGCACTGATATTAAGATGGTTTACAAAACCCTTGCCAGCTTGCTGCCGACATGAGTCAAAACAACTCCGAAATAAGCCAGAGTTTGTCCCCACTACCACCGGCTGGGCAGGTGACTGCGGACTATCTGAAACAACAGGAACATATGTTTCGAACTGATTCGCTGTTCCCGCAAATGAGTCGTCCAAGCCCATTGACACATAACTCCATCCCAGATATGGAATTTGACCACCACCCCCATGAAAAACCACAAGATCCTTCAAAGGGTGAAGCTCACGATTTAAGCCAGCGAACAACCTCTTGCAAATCAAAGTGACCCGTGACCCACTGTCTAGCAGACAATGAGTCTCAGTGCCATCGACCCAACACCGCGTTGTTATAACATTGCCGACTAGTCCATGAGGGATGTCGGTTCCTAGCTCATAATTTGGGTTGGGGCTTACAGGTTGTTAGACCCCTGGTTCCCCGATGGCAGCCGTCCCGAAACGTTTCCCGACTGACGCTCTCCAAGGATAAACGTAATCAACTTCTGATTGACGACTTCAGCGTTGGGTGGGTTTGGACACCTTCGATGGATGTGTCCCTGTTAACCGCAGCCAAAGCAGAAATTGACAAGAGTGCCCCTGTCTTCAGCACCCGCGTTATAACTCCTCTGGCCAGACCCACGTCGTTCACCCTGTGGTCTACGATGCGCCACTGAGTGACGGGGAGCGGGCACTGGGGAAGCCGAGTGCTGGCAGAAATGAGGGGCAGAGGGAAAAAATGATGGCACATGTGGTGAAAGATGCTGCAGATGATGAGCTCCTTGATGTTCAGCCGGCTGGCTCCGATGTGCCAGCTTGGTCTTTGCTTCGTCCTCCTGTTTCCTCACCAGGGACAAAAGGGTGAGAAAATTGGGAGGGGAAAATAAGGTGATTCCCCTTATGAACTGCGTGAGGCGGACCCTATTGGACTGGTCCTAAGGGATTATACCCCTCCTAAGGGCGTTCCGTAGGGTTCCCTGTAGCCTTGTTAAGAACTAAGAGGGCTTCTCCTCTCTCCTCTGATTCATACTATGGAATTTGACAAAGAGCTCATCATTGATGATGATAAGGGCTGGTGCCCTCAATGCCTCTTGTACCCTCTTCCTTCTCTCCGCATCGTCGAGGTCTTGCCATTCATCCATTTGGCCCTCGACGTGGTCTATCCATGCTGTGTATCCATCTTCGTCCTTTGATGGTACGGCCAGTACCGAAAAACACCTCAGTTTCCGGTAATTGGCTGCGAGAGTGCAGCGAGATGAAACAAAGCAAAACTCTCAACTTGCAAGATTTAAATATATATCCTGCTTCCAACAAGATGAAGAGAGGCACAGTCCAACCTGCTCGGCACTGGCTTATAATAGAAGTGGTGATGTGGCAAGGAGAGAACTGGCCAATATGCATGTAAATGCAGTCACTCTGACCATCCAAATTTCGTTTGGTCCAGCGTGGCACTCCCCAGAGAAAACCAGGCCAGCAAGCTTATGGCAAGGTCATAATTGGTGTTTGAAGGGATTTTCTGCTGAGGCAGTCAATTGCCCCTCAGAACACAAACCAACAACAGAAAAATAAACCATCGGTATAAATTCAAGTACTGTACTAACAATAAAAATGGAGAATGTTTATACAAATAATTATAAAGAAAAGAAAAGGAACTGCAAAGAAAGGAGCAGGAAAAATTACACTAGGCTATTAAATGGAACACAATGAAAACTGAAATAGTAAGTGTACGTGAAGTCAAATATATGTTCAGTAACCTCAGACCTAATTGAGGTCAGGGTTACAATTGTAATTAGTTATCAGTTAAAATTGGTACGTACCCTTGTTTTATGAGTCACCTTCAGGGCATTCTCGTTTGTTGACTTGACGACAAATGAGTTGCATCCTACAAGCCTGTAATGCATGCCGTATTCGAACTTCGGAATAAGCTCTTTTGGCAAGAACATCTCCATGAGTTAGTCAGTTTCCGACACTGTCCGTTATAATCATTAATATGTAGTCAAATTTCTTTAAAGTACGCCTCCTTCGATAGCACTTTGACATGTACTGTAGACATCTGTAGAGTGGAAAGGTAACGTGTTTGAAAATACTAGCATTTCTATTGTACAGTCAAAAAAATGAAATGTTGAATCCAACACTTAGGCCTACTTAATTAAGTTCAGTCAGTAACGACACTTTGGACGTGTTAAATCCAGCATTTTCAATGTTCCATCCATCTTTAAGTGTTAATTCAACACTTGTCAAAGTGTTAACAGTGTTGAATGAACATTTGATTTTGAAATGTTGAATTAATAGTTAAGTGTTGGATGTAACACAATGCTTGATTAAAGACTTTAAAGTGTGGTCACTGACCGAACTCATGTAAGTGTAATTGGATTCAACACTTCACTTTTCAGAATCAGAGGGTAGCAATATTGCCAGTTCGGTATTTCAATTGCGCATGTGGGTTACAGGTGCGGGTCTAGTTGCTGGCGTGCGAACACGCAGGGAGACAGGTGCACTTTTACTAGCATCATGTATCACGTCGGCGATTTTATTGCGAATGACCTTTGAAATGGACTAGCTCATCGAGATACCAAACTGACTTATTGGAAATGAAATTTAGGAAAGATCTACAACGTAGCTTAGTATACCCAGGTCGAGTCAAGGCTAATGGCCTTATGGCAAAAGTGAGACGTGGTACGGGAGAATTAAGTGACTGGTGTGAGTGAGTGACTTAAATCTGAATTAGGCATATAGTTTATTCAATTTAATTCCAGCCGTGTGGTTGTGAATGCGAAAGCGTGCCGGTTGTCAAGCAAAGCTAATCCCATTATGTACTTTAAGACGCTGTAACAGAGCAGTGAAATTTGTGAACCCCAAAAAACATAGCCTGTTGAATGTTGTGTTTCTCAGAAAATATGCTCAGGCCAAAAAAAAAAGAGTTACTTCTGCTTCCGATTAGGGTTTACATGGCATTTGAAAATAGGAAAGGTAGGTAGGGATTTTTTTCCCCAAATTGTTTTTGTGAACGATCATATGGAGGTGTTTGCGTGTAATCAAGGGAAACAGTAACAATTTATGGTGTTGGGTGTTTTTTTCTCATTTTTGCAATACAAAATAGGGTTGGGGCTGTCAGAATAGAGTTAGAAGGGAAAACTGAAGCAGAACTATTTTTGTGTGTGGCCTCAGTATGAATTATGATTGAAAATGTTCAATTATAAATGAAGAAGAAATTCTAAACTTCATGTCAGTGAAAAAAATCGCCGCCATCGATGCCGAAACGTCAATGTACTGGTTACTGCACTGGTAAAGCTGACCCTCATGACCTTCGTTCAACTTCAAGTTCAACTTCAATTCAAGTCTGGAAGAAATTGTTCGAAAATTTACCCAAATCTAGGCCTATTTATATCCATTTCTAGATTTTTTTCCCAAGTTGTTATTTCACGTGTAGTTGGACACCTATAATATTATCTGTTATCATCTATGTATATTCATAATGTGATCTTAATCTGTTGTTGCAAATGCTAGTGTTACTGTTTCTTAGTTAGCCTAGACGCGCGCACCCCAGTTGGAGAATGGGAGGTCGCAACATGAACTGTTGATGATGCATTGTGAATCAACCTCGTTCCCATGGGTACGAGATCTTGCTGCTGTTGTTTCCCATCATGCCTTACGCGATGTCAACCCCTGGAATTGTGTAATTTAAATGTGTCAAAATATAGCACATTATAATTAGGCAGCAGTTTATCCGTTATACGTTCCGACGCCATCTTTAAAATGTTTAAAGTTGTAATTTTAAAGAATCAATCATTCTAAACATAAGGTTTGGACGTTGCTTTATTTAGCAAAGATTTGTATTAAATGTACGTACCCCTTACAACCGAAGATACCGGGGGTTTTTTTAGCGAAAAACGAGGCTGCCATAATCCATATCGTACAGGCCTCGCGAGTTTTGAATAACAAATATTTTTCGTACGTGACGTAACATGCAAAGCCCTCGAACGCATTTTCGGCGCGCCCGGTGTGCAATCTTCGAAATGCGCGCGCATTACGCTCTCAATAGCCAGTCAGCATCGTTTACGTGTTCATCACGGCCAGGGGTTAGTAAAGGAACGCGCACGCGCCCACGGAGTCGAGGCTGATGGTGAATGTACCATCAAAATGCTTACAGAAATAGCCGTCAAGTAAGTCACATGAAGTTTTAGTAAGTTAGTAACTTGTTGCCAAAGTTTGTGAAAATATAGACCAGTCTGATAATGGATTGAAATAATATAAAAGTAGTGTACAATTGAGGTGACATAAGGTGCGGTAAGGATATGGCATTATGACGTTTGTTAAGTTACCTTTGATTTGTTGAGTGGGCGTGACGTGAAAGCCAGACCTCGACGTCGTCGATTGACCGCTTCGTGCTCCGATGTGAGATCTATAATATTAAGAGACGCGACGCGACGCGGCCGACCGCCTAGCTGGCGGTGACATATGAAAATCGTACTCGTATGAAAATCGGACTCTTTTTCCCTTTTTTTTGTTAAACCCTCTCACGTGACCGGTCCCTCTCCTAATTATCTATGAATGAGCATGCGCAATACCACCAATGAGTCTATATTTCCTAAAACCTAAATTCATGCTACACTGGCGCCCGACGCCACGGCTGTTCCAGCGCAAATAAAGGCGCCCCCTGTCGTTCTAATCGCGCCAGTCGAAAATCGCTGTATAATGACGTCATCGACACTCTTTGTGGGTCGGGCCAAGCGAGTTTTGTGTCATGAATATTTATATCTGGGAATCTTTGGAAATGTGATTGGTAGATGAATCGGTCAAAGTTCAAAATGTTTCTTTTTTAAAAGTTTGTTATTTTCCTCTCATTTCCATATATGAATATCAGCTCATGAATATTGAATTCTAAAAACACGCTGGGCAAACCTGGTGTTCGTTCGAGCTGATTTCCGCGGTGTGCGGGTATGTGACAAATTGGTCACATTAAAAGGTGTTCTTCTCCAAACAAGAGGTTTTCTCCGATGTTAGGCCCACATCAACTTTGTTTTGGAGATACTGTGGCATATGTGTTCGGTTTGAAGGTAAGGACAGCGGTAGATTTGTTCATATTTAGATGCAAAAAGTGACATTTTCGTGTGTCTGCAGAATGCCAAACGGTCGAGTTTGTAACGCGTACATTGTACACGCGTGCACAGCACGCATAGCCCTAGCGCATGACGGTTTAGAGACAACTCGACCGTTTGCGTGTACATGTACGTGTACGGGCACGCGTGCGGACCTAACCCGTGGTTCGTACATGTGTGGCCGTGGACGAAGATCTTCTGTTGGCGTAATGTACATGTACATGACATGTCGTGTATTGTGCTACAAGTTAGTTATACATGGGAAAGATTTACATACATTTACATCAACTAGGCGTAAAAGTGGATGGTAAAACAAATTGCATGATTCAATTAAAAAACAATATGAATAGGCTATGACTGTGATGTAGTTCTTAAACTGAACACCGCCCTCTGTTGGTTACATTAAAGTTGACCTCTCGGGGTTCACCAGCTTGTTCTGAAATGATCGTGTCTTGTGTGAAGTTACTCTAGTTTAACTATACATTTTGTGGCTGCTCGTCAGCGAATAACTTTACATGGTGGCGGGCCCAGCGACACAGCGTGTATATGCGACACTGACGTTCGCGTACGATGAGAAGGACAAACTGCAAGTACTTAAAGCCAAGTTCAAACAATACTGTGAACCCAAGAGAAACCTGTCAGTACTGCGATACATGTTCAACTCGAGAAACCAGAAAGTGGATGAGCCGTTCGACACATACTTGACAAACGTGAAATGCCTGGTGAGGGAATGTGAATTTGGTGACATTGAGAATTCCCTCCTTCGAGATAGAGTTGTGTGTGGTGTAAAGGACACCAAAACACGAGTAAAACTGCTTCAGGAAGAAAATTTTACCCTCAAAAAGTGCATCAATATCTGCCAGGTCAATGAAATGAGCGTCACACATTTGGAAGCCCTACACGCTGAACTGGATTTGACCCAGCAAAAACAGGAGGTTAACCGGGTGACGTCCACTAAAACCAGACCTCCGACCAGAGCTGCAAGTCGCAAGGAAATGTCAAATAACAACGCAGAAAATGGAGCAAAGTCACGGTGTGACTTCTGTACTTACGTACACTTCGAAAACCGCTGTCCTGCAAAGTATGAGCAGTGCAACTCGTGCCATAAAGTTGGACATTTCAGCAAATCTAGAATATGCAAAGCCCAACACAAGACGTGACCAAAGATGGTCAGGGAAGTCAACGAAAGCAGTGATGACGATGAGGACAACATGCAGTATGATGTCGCCGTTGTCAACCTACAGGAACCAAGAAAACAACTCGAGGACCTGATGATAGACTACATCGCTGGACAAGAATCAGGCAACTGGACTGAAACCTGTCAAATTGGGAGAAACAAGGTGGACTTCAAGCTTGATTCAGGATCTCAAGCGGACATTCTACCAGAAGACTGTTTCAAAAACACTGGACTGGCATTGCTTCCCAGTAATGCATCCCTCAAATCCTATTAAGGGCACGAGATTAAGGCATTAGGAAATACCATAGCCAATTTGAAGGTTGGTACAGGTACCGGTTGCACCACACAACAAGTTGTTTTTCAAGTGGTAAGCGGAAATGTAAAACCTATCTTAGGTCTGAAAACATGTCAAAGGCTAGGATTGATTAAGAGAGTAAGAGTAGATGAAGTGGTTAGTTGTAGTGCGCAAAATGTGCCAGTGCATAGCAAAATCACGTTCACAGAACACAATGATTTGTATGAAAGGCTAGGGAAACTGCAAAACCACGAATATGAGATTGAATTGAATGTAGATGCCGCACCAGTTCAAAACCCTCCACGCACTATTCCTTACACATTGCGCGACAAAATGAGGGCTGAATTAGAGCGTATGGAAAAACTTGGGGTCATTGCGCGTGTGGAAGAGCCCACAGACTGGGTCAGTTCCATGTCAATAGTTGATAAACCGGATGGCAGTGTGCGCATTTGTCTTGACCCGCGAGAGCTCAATAATGCCATAAAGAGAGCCCATTACCCTATGCCCACCCTCCGAGATGTTGCAGCGCATGCCACAGGCTAGGGTGTTTTCAAAGTTTGACGCTACAAGTGGTTATTGGCAACTTCCTCTCACACAAAGAAGCTCGTACTTGACAACATTTAACACACCCTTTGGAAGATTTCGATATATGGTTCTACCATTCGGCATCTCGTCGGCAAGTGAAATTTGGCAGCGCGCCATGGTCACTGAATTTGGGGCACTTGAAGGGGTTGAAATTGTTGTCGATGATATCCTAGTTTGGGGTGAAAACACAACTGAGCATGATGAGCGAGTAGCTAATTTCCTGGAAAAAAAGTCAGAGAATCAGGACTTAAACTCAATAGGGAAAAGTCTGTCATTGGCACAGACAAACTTGAATATGTGGGTCATGTGATTTCTGCAGAAGGACTCTCACCAAGTCCAGCGCGTATCCAGTCTGTATTGGAAATGCCACTCCCAACTAACAGGCATGAGCTTGAAACCTTTCTCGGCATGATCACATACGTAAGTAAGTTCATTCCCAATCTTTCTGAAATCACTGCGCCGTTGCGACAGCTTACCGAAAAGCAAATAGCTTGGCACTGGGATGAAAAACACACAAAAGCCGTGGAAACACTCAAGCATATTATAACATCAGCACCAGTACTGATGTTATATAATGTGAATAAGCCAGTCACTTGCTTGGCCACTGATGCATCCAACCATGGGTTTGGATCAGTATTGATGCAAGATAATAACAGACCAGTGGCATATGCATCGCGTAGTACTAGTTCTGTTAAAAAAAATTACGCGACTATTGAAAAGGAGATGTGCGCCATTCTCTTTGCGTGCCACAAATTCCATGACTATATCTTTGGAAAACAGACAACAGTGATCACAGATCATAAGCCATTGGTAGGAGTGCTCCAAAAGCCATTGCATAAGTTGAGCCCACGATTGCAGCGTATGCGCGCATGCACCTACTGAGATATGACCTTAGTGTACAATGGCAACCAGGTAATACAATGTTTGTGCCAGATGCGTTAAGCCGCATAATAAATAGCAGAGGCGACAACATCTCAGAGTTTGATGACTCGCGGAAAATCAACATGATTTTAAGACAACTCCCAATTACTGAGTTACGATTGCAGCAATTCCGTGAAGAAACAGCCGCGGACCCCACACTTGCGAAGGTCAAAGGTCACATTATGAATGGCTGGCCTGTTGATAAACACCACTTGACAAGTGATGTTGGCCCATACTATGCAGTCCACAATGAATGAGTGTTCTGTGATGGCATTATTTTTCTTGGCAACCGGGTTGTAGTTCCGTGAAGCATGTAGTCTTGGGTCCAAGACCTTCCTGTTGTTTATTCCTCGATCACATCACTCTCACAAACGATCGCTGATAGAGGGCGCTATCTCGAGACGAACCGCTATCACAGGAAGGTCTTGGATATCTCGTTCGGCGGTGCTTATGAATTTCATAGTTTTTCCCCCGACTTTCCGGGGGAGCCAATGAACAATCAAGTTGGAAAGTGGTATGAATTATTCATGATCGTCGATGTACTAGTATATTTATATGCACAAACGTAAGCAGCAAGTAACACTATGTAGTCGATTATATAATAGTGCTAGCTGCACGCGCACGCAAGCGAAGACAAGTATTGTTTTCGTGATATTTTAAGGTCAAAATTATACAGCACATGTGTTAAACATACCGAGTGCACTGGGTGGTGGTTGTAACATCATGGCTTCGCCGGCGCGCTGGTGTCTCATTTGTGGCAAGATATTGGTAACTTGCAAACATTATGTTGGGCAAAATATTTCGTCTGCAACCACAATGTCAAGGAGTGTTTTGATCAAAGAAATTGTAAACATCACGAATATGGACACCGAGGAACTGAAATATAAATGTGTATGCGATCACTGTCAAAGACAAATAATGAAAAAAAAAAGGTATGATTTTTGGACTGATACTTTAGTCCCTCCATGAAAACGCCGAAAATCTTTTGCAATTTGATTCAAAAATTTCAAAACTATTTTTTAAAGACTTTACATGCTTACTGCTTACTTACTTTGATTCGATTGTTAAAGAACGAGTTTTTGACTATGTATAAGCCTGGGGGAGATGATAACCTGGATTGTTTGTCTTGCGTCTGTTCTTTGACGACTCTTCGGAATTGCCCCCATGATCTACCCCTTTCGTGAAGTTGGCATCAAGTGTATTTCCTTTTTATTTTTCATGCCTTTGTTGTTATAACTTCTCGACATTATTGACAAGTGGTGAACATTCATATTCGTATTTTGATTAGTCATCTTAGTTAAAAACAATCTCAAAATTATCTCAGTGATAAATTTGGAGAAGAAAATTAGCTGATGAAAATGAGCAGCGACGACGTGGAATCGTACCAGGGATCTGTGTATCCATAGCTCATCCACTAGGCTACTGTGTGGTAGCTCAACGACAACTGTTCTTTAAAATGCGTTAATGTATTGTAACTAGTTGAGTTACTAACAACAATGCTGTTGATGTCATTGTCCGTTCTCATGGATAAACATGAATTATTCATGACATTGCCCCTAACCCTCCTAGGAATACAAATTACGCGTCCCGGGCTAGCACTATGACAATGAAATATTACAACTGTTCTTTAAAAACCATGTTAATGTATGTACCTCTGTCATTTCTGTTTTAGCCTCTGAAGAAGAACTTGCTAAGTTCGCAACGTCAGGCCACATTAATTTTTAGAATGAAATATTACTTTAAAAATATGCCGGGGAAAAAAGGATAAAAAACTTTTAAAATGATTTTTTTTTCCATCGTCGTAAAAATCACAGGTGCAGATTTTTAAAAGTTATTAAACTTAAATAAGGTTATTTTGTACTGTGTTTTCCAATGGCTAATTCACAACAAATGATGTAGGAATCTATACGGTATTTCATATTTGTACTATTATGTAACTTTGAATATACATGTAATCCCATTGCATTTTGGTCAAAAATAAAATGAAGCAAACTTCGAGTCGAACTCCGATTTGAAAAAAATGACTTGAAGCTCGCTGATCCCCTGGATCATCCAATACATGTACATACACGTATACGCATTTGTATGCAGCATGTATGCATAGTGCCTGGCCGTGGCAGATTACATATCGGCCGACCGCAATATCGATAGGTTCAAAAAAAGATGGTCCGCGCGGGAATTGACCTAGATTGACCCGCAAAATGTTCGGGTTGTCTGTGACGTAAGCAAGTCACCGACATATTTTTTTCTAAAAATGACTGCAAGTGCGCAGGCGTGCACATTCCCGAACGATGCATAGGGCAAGCTAGTTCGTGCACCCAAGAAAAACACGCTGATGAAGAAGCCATGTTGATCTGAAACGTTTATGATAATGATCTGACGATCGACGCGACGCGTGCGACCCTTAACCCTAAATGACGTCACTCAGTCACGTGCTATGAATAATTCGGCGAATACCACATTAACCAACCTCGTCCCCAGGGTGTCGAGCAGTACGCGCCCACCACTACCTGCTCTCTCACCCTGGTATTGGATCATTTGCATGTGCAAGTTTTTTTGAACACGTATGCAAATGAGAAACAGTCTGGTGCCTGGATATGCGTTACACATTAGCGTTTGTTTTTGTATGCGGTGTCTGGGGTAAAAACAGAGTCAATTTGTAGCAGCGCGAGCACTATCGGCGGCCAAAAGGGCCAAAACTAAAAAAAGAAAAAAAAAAACGAAAAAAAAAACACTGTGAACAGAAACTAACAAAAACAAAATAAAAATAAAAAATTAAACCAAACAAAGAAATATAAACAAAGAACAAAAAGAAATATCAAAATTTAAATAAAATAAAATCAAAACAAATAAAAGGTTAAAATAAAAGAAACAAAGAACAGAAAGAAACAAAGAAAAAAATAAACATAGAACAGAAAGGAACAAAGGCAAAAAAATAACCAGAAAACAGAAATAATTAAGTAACAAAATAAAAATAAAAATAAAACAATCAAATGAAAACTAACAACGGAGCAGAAACAATTAACAAAAGACAGAGAATCTTAAAAAGTTCAACAACTTTAAACAAACTCAAAAGTAACAAGATATAGTGACTTAAACTATGCAGTTTTAGGATGACGTCAAGTGACACATTATGACGTCATGATGACGTCATGATTCGACCTGAATCTTCAGATGGTGGTCTAAGTGTGTGCCAGGTTTCAAGTCGATCAGACCATATTTTATATAATTTTTGCAAAATTTGAAGAAGATATTAAAATTTGAAAAATTCATAAAAAATCAGACGATAACGTCATCATGATGTAACTTCAGATTTTGAATGCTGTTATCAATACCTACGTACCCACAAAGTTTCATAACGATCGGACATACCCTTATATGTGAATCAAAAAAATCACGTTTTTGATGACGTCATGATGACGTCACACATTTAAGGAAATTTTGTGCATCTTTCTATGACCTAACAAACCTGTTACAAAAAGAATTTCGAATTTACCACATTCCGTGTATTAGATATGAGTAAAAGGTCCAAAAATTGAATAATTCATATAAAATCACACGATGACGTCATCATGACGTCACTGCAAGTTTCGTCTATAACACGTCCCGGAATACTTGTATACTAAGTTTAAACCAAATCGGACTTCCGGTTCTGTAGATATAGGGCTTTAAAGTGTGCTCTTTTAGGATGACGTCACGTGATGACGTCATGATGACGTCATGATTTGGCATACATCTTCAGATGGTGGTCTAAGTGTGTGCCAGGTTTGAAGTCGATCGGATTTGAAAAAAGTCCAAAAGTGCCTTGTAGAACGAAAACACGTGTTATCCTATGGGGAAAAAAGTGGAAGAAAAAAAAAAAGAGAGAAAAAAAAAACTAGAGGTTGTGGTTGTGAACAACCACAGAGCTGTTCCCAGTTTTGATTCTCTATTGGACCGTTAACAAAATGATTTAATGATTAACAAAAAATTATAAGTGTCACTATTCAATTGCCTATAAATAAACACCGGATGACGTCATCATGACGTCATCATTACACAATGTTGTTTGAATTAGGGTCTTTGCTTGGACAAAGATTGGTGTAAATGAATTACTGGCAAAGAGTTGAAAATGCCCTCTGAATATCGACATTTTTTTAGAAATTTCTGTGTACAAAGTCTATGGGAAAAATTAAATATTAAAAAATCTATAATAAATCACTTGATGACGTCAGCATGACGAAAAGTTTCGGCATACATCCTCAGATGATGGTTAATAACTATGCTGAGTTTAAAGTTGATCGGATTTAAAATAATTGCCAAAGTGGCTTGTAGAATAAAAACGTGTACAAAACCTATGGGGAAAAGTGGAGAAGAAAAAAAACCCAAAAAACAAACAAACTAGAAATTGTGGTTGTGAACAACCACAGAGCTGTTCCCAATATTGATTATCTGTTGGACCCATAGACATATAAGTAGAGATCTATGTCTGTTTGCAACAGAAGATAGGGCTTTCTGCATTATGATTTGTTTTATCAACGTCTCTGACTATCACTATGCAAGAACATAAAATCTGTCAAAGTTTGCTTGAAATCGGCTAAAACGGTCACTGTGGACAGGATTTGACATCAGCAACACGTGCGCTGTGCGCGGGCTGACTGACATACGATATGTACAACGTACGTGCATGTACATGTACCGGTACATTGTGGACATCCTGTGCATGTTTTAAAGCAGAGGTATTGTCAACCTGAAGTTTTAAGCTTGCGAAGGGCATGTCCGAGTTTGTTCATTGCCTCGAAGCTTTGAAATGTTTAAGACCTACCCTTAAACAGACAACTAAAGCAAAAACTAATATAAAAACTGCCATGGTTGATTTTTCAGGAATTTTCTAAGGAAAAACGGTCTTTTCATTATAAATTCCGGTCTGATGACGTCATACACCTTAAACTTTGCACACGTCTTAAGTGGGTCAAGGTCATCATATACACCAATATTTAGGAGATTCCGACAAACTTCGCCACAGACATCTATTCAAAATACATTTTTGAAAAAGTTCAACCTGTCGCTAGAGGGCGCTCGAAGATTGCATGACGTCATCGGTAGATGATTTGAAGAATACTATCGGCCAAGAGACTAACACCGTTAAAAGCAAGTTCATATCTATTACCACTTTCAAATAATAAGCCACTTCCGGTTTTGGCCTTTTTCGACCGGAAGCAAGGGTCACGTGATTTCACGCACACTGAATGAAATGAAGACCTCAATCTACTCTACCACTTGCCGGCAACAGAATGCTGCGGACGCGTACGGTTGATTTTTTATACATTTTTAAATATTAAAATTGTCACAAATTAATTGCATATAAATAAACACCGGATGACGTCATCATGACGTCATCATTACACAATGTTGTTTGATTTAGGGTCTTTGCTTGGACAAAGATTGGTGTAAATGAATTACTGGCAAAGAGTTGAAAATGCCCTCTAAAAATTGACATTTTAAAAAAAATTATGTGTACAAAGTCTATGGGAAAAATTAAATATTCAAAATTCTATAATTAATCACGTGATGACGTCAGCATGACGAAAAGTTTCGGCACACATCCTCAGATGATGATTAATAACTATGTTGAGTTTAAAGTTGATCAGATTTAAAATAATTGGCAAAGTGGCTTGTAGAATAAAAACGTGTACAAAACCTATGGGGAAAGTGGAAAAAGAAAAAAAAACTAGAGATCTATGTCTGTTTGCAACAGAACATAGGGCTTTCCGCATTATGATTTTTTTTATCAATAATACGTCCCTGACTATGCATGAACATAAAATCTGTCAAAGTTAGCCGAAAATCGGCTAAAACGGTCACTGTGGACAGGATTTGACCTCGGCAACATGTGCGCCGCGGGCTGACTGACATACGAGATGTACTTTCAAAAGAAAAAGGGTCTTTTCATTATAACTTCCGGTTTGATGACGTCATCTGCCTAAAACTTCGCACACGTCTTAAGTGGGTCAAGGTCATCATATACACCAATATTTAGGCGATTCCGACAAACTTCGCCACAGACATCTATTCAAAATACATGTTTGAAAATGTTCAACCTGTCGCTAGAGGGCGCTCGAAGATTGCATGACGTCATCGGTAGATGATTTGAAAAATACTATCGGCCAAGAGACTAACACCGTTAAAAGCAAGTTCATATCTATTACCACTTTCAAATAATAAGCCACTTCTGCATTTGGCCGTTTTCGACTGGAAGCAAGGGTCACGTGATTTCACACACACGAGATGAAATAAAGACCTCAACCTACTCTACCACTTGCCGGCAACAGAATGCTGCGGACGCGTATGGTTGATTTCTTATGCATTTTTAAATATTAAAAGTGCCACAATTTAATTGCCTATAAATAAACACGGGATGATGTCATCATGACGTCATCATTCCACAATGTTGTTTGAATTAGGGTCTTTGCTTGGATAAAGAGTGGTGTAAATGAATTATTGGCAAAGAGTCGAAAATGCCCTTTGAAAAGCGACAATTTTTTTTTAATATTTGTGTACAAAGTCTATGGGAAAAATTAATTATTCAAAAATCTATAATAAATTAGTCGATGACGTCACCATGACGTCAATCTTCGGGACACATCTTTGCTATAGGGACTATGCCTATGCCAACTTTGAATGATATCTGACAAAGATTAATGCCAAAAGTGGCGTGTAGAAAAAACGTGTACAAAGTCTATGGGATTAAGGCGACAAAAAGAAGAAGAAAGAAAAACTAGAGGTCTATGTCTGTTTGCAACAGAACATAGGGCTTTTCCGTATTGTGATTGTTTTTAATCAATAATATGCCCTGAATATGTATGAACATAAAATCTGTCAAAGTTAGCCAAAAATCGGCTAAAACGGTCACTGTGGACAGGATTTGACCTCGGCAATATGATGTATGTGCGTGTGTATATGGTCTTTGCTTGGACAAAGAGTGATCTAAATGAATTACTGGCAAAGAGTCGAAAATGCACTTTGAAAATCGACCATTTTTTTAAAATTTTTGATGAAATCATCGTGACGTCTTTTCGGACTTTGCAAACTAGTACGATTATCTACCTACCCACCAAGTGTCATGACAATTGGACCTTTCCTTATATGAGTTTTGAAAAATCGCATTTTGATGACGTCATAATGACGTCACACATTTTTCAAGTTTTGTGCGAATACCTATTACCTAACAGACCAAATTCAAAAAAGAATTTTGCATTTTGCACGTTGCGTTCGGGAGATATGGCTAAAAGGTCCAAAAAATCAAATATTCATATAAAATCTCAAGATGACGTCATCATGATGTCACCTCATTTTTAATCTATAACACATCCTGGTATAGCCACATACATGTACCAAGTTTCAACCCAATCGGACTTACATTTCTGTAGATATAAGACTTCACAATATGCACGTAAATTTTCAAAAATCAATAAAAAATTAGGTGATGACGTCATCGTGACGTCATAGTCTTGGCAAAATTTTTGTATGAGGGTCTTCCTTGGCTGTAACTTTGATGACGATTTCAGATCGCCATAGTCAATGAGTTAAAAATCCCACAGCAGAATAACTGCACCTTTAAATACGTGATTTGCCTTTAAACTGAATTATTTTTATAAAATATTACTTGATATTCTGACTCTTGGGAATATTTTCAAGGAAATGGCAAACGTAAAAAAATACGATTTCTTTTTCCTTCTCACAGTAATTCTCGGCCGAAGTTCAGAAACACTCAGTAAGATATATCAGTGTTGTATAGGGAAAGACTTGTGGAGAAAGCTGTGCACAAAGTCCATGAGAAAAAATAATTATTCATGAATCCATAATAAATCATTTGATGATGACGTCATCATGATGTCATAGTCTTCGCATAATTTTTGTATGAGGGTCCTCCTTGGCTGCAACTTTGATGACGATTCCAGATCGCCAAGTTATAAAAATGGTGGCTTGAAAACGTGTACAAGTCAATAAGTTAAAAAAAAACCCACAGCAGGAAAACTGCACCTTTAAATACGTGATTTGCCTTTAAACTGAAACATTTTTATAAAATGTTACTTGCTATTCTAACTCTTGGGAATATTTTCAATGAAATGACAGGCATAAAAAAAAATACGATTTCTTTTTCCTTCTCATAGTAATTCTCGGAAGAAGTTCAGAACTACTCAGTAAGATATATCAGTGTTGTATAGGGAAAGACTATTGGAGAAAGCTGTGTACAAAGTCTATGAGAAAAATTAAATATTCATAAATCCATAATAAATCACTTGATGACGTCACCATGACGTCACTCTTCGAGACACATCTTGGCTATAGGGACTATGCTTATGCCAACTGTCAGATGTCTGACAAAGATTAATGCCAAAAGTGCTATAATACGTCCCTGTCTATGCGCATGCATGAACATAAAATCTGTCAAAGTTAGCCGAAAATCTGCTAAAACGGTCACTGTGGACAGGATTTAACCTCAGCAACACGTGCGCTGCAGGCTGACTGACATACGATGTATGTGCCTATCTACAACGTACGTGCATGTACATGTACACATTGTGGACGTCCTGTGCATGTTTTAAAGCAGAGGTATTGTCAACCTGAAGTTTTAAGCGTGCGCAGGGCATGTCCGAGTTTGCTCATTGCCTCGAAGCTTTGAAATGTTTTAGACCGACCCTTAAATAGACAATTTAAGTAAAAACTAATTTAAAAACTGCCATGGTTGATTTTTCAGGAATTTTCAAAAGAAAAAGGGTCTTTTCATTATAACTTCTGGTTTGATGACGTCATCTTTCTAAAACTTCGCACACGTCTTAAAGGGGTTAAGGTCATCATATACACCAATATTTAGGCGATTCCGACAAACTTCGCCACAGACATCTATTCAAAATACATTTTTGAAAATTTTCAACCTGTCGCTAGAGGGCGCTCGAAGATTGCATGACGTCATTGGTAGATGATTTGAAGAATACTATCGGCCAAGAGACTAACACCGTTAAAAGCAAGTTCATATCTATTACCACTTTTAAATAATAAGCCACTTCCGGTTTTGGCCTTTTTCGACCGGAAGCAACGGTCACGTGATTTCACGCACACTGAATGAAATAAAGACCTCAACCTACTCTACCACTTGCCGGCAACAGAATGCTGCGGACGCGTACGGTTGATTTCTTATGCATTTTTAAATATTAAAAGTGCCACAATTTAATTGCCTATAAATTAACACAGGATGACGTCATCATGACGTCATCATTCCACAATGGTGTTTGAATTACGGTCTTTGCTTGGATAAAGAGTGGTGTAAATGAATTATTGGCAAAGAGTCGAAAATGCCCTTTGAAAAGCGACAATTTTTTTTAAATTTCTGTGTACAAAATCTATGGGAAAAATTAAATATTCAAAAATCTATAATAAATTAGTCGATGACGTCACCATGACGTCAATCTTCGGGACACATCTTTGCTATAGGGACTATGCTTATGCCAACTTTGAATGATGTCTGACAAAGATTAATGCCAAAAGTGGCGTGTAGAAAAAACGTGTACAAAGTCTATGGGCTTTTGGGGAAAAAAGAAGAAGAGGAAGAAGAAGAAGAAGAAGAAGAAGAAGAAGAAAGAAAAAAAATCAGAACAAAAAGAAAGACTTTTCCGCAACAATGCGGAAAAGCCAAAAAAATGAGAACAAAAACAAAGGCTTTTCCGCAACTTTGCGGAAAAGCCAACCAAAAAAAAAGGAAAAAAAAAAACTTTAACGAAAACAAGAGCTGTTCCCAATTGAAATTGGGAACAGCTAAAAAAAAAAAGGAAAAAAACAACTTTAACGAAAACAAGAGCTGTTCCCAATTGAAATTGGGAACAGCTAATAACAAAAACAAGAGCTGTTTCGGTGTGTACACCGAAACAGCTAATAAGTATTCTTGAACACTGAGGGCGTTGCGTATACAGACAAAAATAAGTACAGAAACTTCAACAACTATGAACAAACTCAAAGGGACTAAGTATTCTTGAACACTGAGAGCGTTGCGTATACAGACAAAAATAAGTACAGAAACTTCAACAACTATGAACAAACTTAAAAGGACTAAGTATTCTTGAACACTGAGGACGTTGCACATCAGACAAAAACTTGTACAAGATACCGATGTATTGCGCATGCTTGTGTACGATAATAGGCCTATACAGTACGTGCGTCTAGCTGTGGACTTGACATGCTAGTTCCCCATGTATGCTGTGGTCCCACTTTTTTACGTGTTTTTGTAAGGCACCACCACCAGAAACCTCCTCTTTTTTGGTGGACCACATCTTTGGGGTACTGAGGTCCATATAAATAAGCAAGCACACGACCGCTTGGCTGCTTGGTGTAAATGGATCACACCGTTGTCAGAAATAGTGCAGCAAGGGTTGGACGACTTCAGACCGCTATCTAAGCGGCCGAAAGTTTGTATGACAATATCCATTACATGTTGGATAGCCTTTGTAGAGATGTACTGCAATACCGGGAATATATTCCTGATAATGAGACTGTTGCTGCACATTTGGTGTCTGCCGTCCAAATTATCAACACACCCGTGGCATCCATGAGAGAAGAGCAGCATCAGCATGTTGGTCAACCGATAGCAATCTCAAGTGGCGGGCGTCCGAAATATGTCGTAACAGCGGAGCAACTGAGGTTTTTTGTTGGTAGGTTTTCCTCCTGCTATTTTCGATGCTGTGTTTTGTTATTGTATTGCATGTTTACCAGACATACCATGTAAGTTTTATAACAGTTCATTATTGTCTTTGTAGGCCCTATGTCATCTCATCTGTCATACAGTACAGGTTTTCAGTATCCATAAATAAACCTAGACCCGTGAACGTGGCTTGTAAACTATGCCACGCTCTTGTACATGTTCGAACCCAGCGAAATCGTCCTTCCGTGACAAAGACTGAACATTGCCTTACCATGTGATAAGTATTCACACATCAAACTTTCTAGAACATGTTGAAAACTGCTTTTACGCCAAATCTGGCATTTGAACGATAATCGAGGTAAAATGTGGCAAGATCTTCAACCTCCTCCTGATGCATGTGATTTACCACGTGATAAATGCTGCAGATATTGCACTGACGCTCTGGGCAATCCTGGATGTCCGGATCGTAAGTGCGATTCCCAATTATTAGCTGCGTTTATCCATGGTCACGTTATTGGCCAATCAGACGCCGCATATCATATGCGCCACATGAATCAAACTGGTAGCTTGGAGGGCTCCGATAATTTTGCACGCCCTCCGTGTGCACTGGGGGAGGGGGTCCTCCTGCCTTATGTTTTGTGTCTAATTCTAGAAGTAAGGCAAAACATGAGTCTGGGGCTGTATACAGCCATACTTATGGGGCTAGGCCTAACCCAAACTCCTGCAGTCGACTCGACAATAATATCTTGCATAAAATGGCAACATGCAGTGTCATACATGTCATAAAGATGGCATTGAGAGCATTGGCACATACTTTTACATTTTACAGTTATTTTTTAACATGCAGGGTTTATTTTAGACCCGTGAACGTGGCGTTGTATACAACGCCACGCTGTTGTGTATTTTCGAACCTAGCGAAATCGATCCTCCATGCAGAAGTTCGTTTGGATGTTAAGTACTCACCTAGAAATAATTTGCCTGTCCGCGTGTTCAGGATGTGTTTTTTTCGACGAAATTTGCCATCAATGAAGACCCATACGAACGTGTAGAAATTAGATTTTAACCTGACAAGTGACCCTGACAAATGACCCTGGATGAGTATTGCCTGTGCGAGGAAGGTTCCCGTTGCTGGCCCCCAAACGTTAAGTTCAGTCGGTCAAGACCATACTTTCACCTGAAAATCAGGCACATGGTAGATGGAATACCCATTAGCAAAAAATGTTAAATTCTGCTCCTTTAGCGTCCTCGTTATCCTGTAAAATCCAAACTTTTGGGCTGACTTTTTCAGCTGCTAGCGCAAACAATGGAAGCTCCGGTGTCTTAATGAAAATGCATGAGCTGTAATCTGCTTGCAGTCGGAGGTCATTGCGCCGTCAACACAAGAGGGATTTACGTCAACGTGTGGAGTACGCAATTTCATGACCTCCGATTAGAGCTCATGCATTTCCAGTGTTCGCGCCAGCAGCAAAAAAAAAAGTCAGCCTAAAATTTTGGATTTAACAGGACGCGTAATTTTTATTCCTAGGAGGGTTAGGGGCAATGTCATGAATAATTCATGTTTATCCATGAGAACGGACAATGACATCAACAGCATTGTTGTTAGTTACTCAACTAGTTACAATACATTAAAGCATTTTAAAGAACGGTTGTCGTCGAGCTACCACACAGTAGCCTAGTGGATAGTGAGATGAGCTATGGATACAAAGATCCCTGGTTCGAATCCACGTCGTCGCTGCTCATTTTTATCACCTATTTTTCTTCTCCAAATTTATCTCTGAGATAATTCTAAATTAAGGGGAAAACAGAACGAGAACCTAAGTCTTGCAATGATTCAAAGGAAAAACTGAATTATTCATGACATTGCCCCTAACCCACCTAGAAAAAAAAATTACGCTAACAGGCATATGAGGACGAATAAGGTACAGGATTGAAAGTTTTCTTGCTGTTGGGCTTCCAACTATGCATGTACATGATTTTCGGGTGAAAATATGTTATGGTAGCAACGGGGACCTTCGTTGCACAGGCAATACGTCAGTTCAGCACTGGGTTAGGCCTTTCTTTTGTAAAGAACTGAATCTTAGACTCCTTGTGAAATGCGATGGCCATCCTTATGGGAAAAAAACAAAACAAAAAACAATCATTAAATAGGTATTGAACTGCACTTACACATGTACATGTCAGGCAAAATATTTGTTCTAGAACAAATATTTTGGGGGGGCTAGCACGGTGGATCCAAACAATTTTCAGGGAGGCGTGCTGAAATGTAGACCGGTTCTTTTTTCCTGACACTTAGGCCTCCGAAAATCAATAGGGGGGGGGGGGGACTAATGCACCCGCAGAATGTGTAAAGGGTTAGGATTTATTATTTAAATAAGCATGATACCTTGTGCCCAGCAAGTTTATTGAGAACTCCAAATTGTTATAGCACTAAAAACATGATTATTATTTAGTTTTTGTTGGTATACATCAAAGTTAAAAGTCTACCTGCTTTCGGCATATGAACCAATACAAACTGGACCCGCTCATCCAGTTCATCATCTTCAATCTCACTGTATAGTCTTTGATTTGAAATGTTAAATTCTTGAAGACGCCGCTTTATTGTCCTTTCACTGACACTAAAACAAGTTGCGGTGGCTTTAACGGTGCAATTCAAATCTCCTGAAAATAGAAGCAAAATCAAGTACCCTCATCAGAACAAACGTGATAATTAATTAGAAAGACAGTAAGACTGGCGAGTCCCCACTCCGTCTTTATTTATACTTTCGGGACGTAGACTTGGGTATACTCTCCGGGAAAAACACTTGTTTTAAGTCTTATTTCTTCCGACGTTTCCGGCTTGAGATCCATTAAGAGATAACCGTACGGAGGGGTGGTGGCATCGCGATATGATTCGACCATGAACTTACTTTTAGTAGGATACATTTGTTTGGCCAGGTGAGTTATCTGCGAGGCATCACGAGGGTTTTTAAATAGCACCATTTAGTGAGAATTCAAACTTATCGTGCGCATTTCCTTACCCTGGTAAAACAAATTTTGTAATATAGAATTTTCCAGCCAATTTCACCACGTTTTCATTCAATTTAACGCCTGGCTCATTCGATTTAGATTGAAGTTGAAAGATCACGCAGATAGGCATTTGACAATCAAAAAGAATCATTCTATTTCACTATCCGAGCATTCTATCGCCTTTTAGCTTCACTCGGCCCTATCAAAGTTGCATTCATGTTAAAAGTATCGCGTTGTTCATTCAATTTCGTCTAAACCATTAGTAAGGGGTTGATCGGGCATTCGTTTGCATTAATTGGCAAACATATTTTACATTTTGTCAAACATCTTTTAAGACTTCATACGTGTCCATATTCCTTAGCGTAAATCATATTTGATGACTTCAAACCGTAGATTGACTTTCTTTCTTAATTAAAGGGTATGCGCAATAAATTATTCTCAGGAATTCTTTTTGCGCATCTCTGTCAAATGTAAGAAAACTACACATGTGCACTTCTTTAAACATTTAAAAGTTTCCATGCCTTTCCAGACAAACACTGTTACTGTGATGTCATTTGAGGAAGACACTGTTCAGTTAAGGTTTTTTTTCTTTCAAATTATTTATACAAATTTTGCTAATTGAAAACTTGAAAACATTTGTGGGAAAGGGTTGGTCATTGGCTTACTGCCATGTACTGACACATCATATAATCACCAAATAAAAGAAATTTTGGACAGCAAAATATCCAAAATTCTAGCAACCTTTATTTTTGCTGAAATAGCCGTAACATTAATCATGCTCGGAATGCCATCGCAGGTTTTCTAATGAATATATGAAACTTTGCATTAGCATAAAAACGGAGAAGGCACCAAAAACACCACTGAAAATGAAAAAAAAAAACCTTGCAAATAAGGTTAAATGTTACACAAAGATGTATTTTCAAGGTTTGCATTGCAAACTTTGCATGGGCCCTGTGAATACGGTAAGTGTTCGGTCAGACATACGCAAGAAAACATTTAAGAAATAACGCAAGGGAAGTGTTCCCGACGGTACAACCATTGCCAAACATACGTGTCCCGATGTCTTGCATGTCAGAAAATCGTCAACGTAAAAAAGCCCCCTGGTCAAACGTTTACACAAGTATATATAAAAGATCAACAGTGAAAAAGAAATTATCTTAGTCCCTTTCAATTCATTATTTCGTTGCATCTTGTTTCTCTAATGATTATCAGTTGATTTGTAACATTGTAAATTTTACAGTCATCAAGATTTTTTTTTTGGGGGGGGGGAATGAACCTCGGAGAAAATTAGGAAAAAAATATCGATTAAAAAATCTTACTAATTTAAATGACCAAACGTCGAAAGCGATTGCCCATAAACGAATAAGAAACGAAAAGCATTGTTATACGCTATAAGCGCACAGATGTTAGCTAATTTGAATGCGTCAACCGTCGAAAGGTTGCAAAGACTTAATTTCAGACTGCTTACAAGTCAAGTCTTGAATGCACCAAAACGAAATAGGCTGCCCCAAAACGAAAACGAACATTCACAGCACAATCTTGGATGCCTAAAAATTAAATTGAATGAACCCCAAGTGAAAAAGAAACCCCAATTGGACCACATGTGCAAAGCTCACGCGAAATTGAATGGCTGATAATGAAACTGATTAGAAAAAGTCGGAAATTCGCCGGGAAAACCTATATTAGAATGACGGACAGGTTTCTATGGTGACTGCCTTTGGTAAAAAGCTCCGTCACACATTTGTTATTTCCCGATTCGGACATCAAATCGTCAATTACAACCAGGTTTCTGTTGGACCGGTCGAGCGTTTCTAGACACTCTTTCGAAAAACCTTCCACAAAATGTATATCTGGCACCACACTCGATAAATGGTCATACACATCTTGGCATTCTCCATACAACCAGACTATATTTTCAGGAGGGGGTTCTATGGCGCGATGTGTTAACAGTCGTTTTACAAACTGTGTTTTCCCTGACGATGTGGGGCCAGCAATGACGCAAGTAAATGGATGTTTCAACGACCCGTCCATAACCTCAAATTGAAACACTTTGCCGATGGCAAGCTATTTTAAAGTATTACAAAAGCTTAATTTAAAAAAAAAAAGAAGGAAAACAGCACTGAAATAAAACAAGTCCAAACAATTCTGATCTTTTTTTTTTTCCTTCTACTTATACAAAGCACACATTTATTATTTTCTCGGAAACAATTCAAACAATTCCAATTCCAATTAACTTACATTTACATGTACATCAGGTTTTCGATAACAAATTTGAGTATGGTTTGGTTAGAGGGGAAAAATGATGGAAAAAATAGTTCTCGGAATATTTAGTCATAACGTTGTACGTATAAGTTCAAGACACAGCAAACATTAAGCAAATTAATCAAAACACCTCGAAATTAAATACACACTTTGTACTTCGTTATACATTATACTTCAAATCAGTTAATGAACGATCCAACTATATTACATACTATTAACACATGTAGTCATTCATATTTACAATCGAGTATTTCTGAAACGATGGAGTGGAAGGAGCTTTCATATAATTTCCCTTATAAATCCAGATAAGTTGTGGAAATTCCATCGGCGGCTACTTTGCGTTTTGGGTAGAGATATGTAAAGGCACTTTTCACTTCCTCGTACGTGTATATTTCACATCCTTTCATCCTGAAGCCCCGATTTACCCCTCGACCCACCCGCTGAGTTTCTAGCTCTTCGAGATGGTGATTTGGTGATGTCATCGTTTCTTTTATTTAAACCCTTGCAACTGAATTTGTTCGATGGGCCAAAACAAAAGTAAGTCTTACAAGCAAAAAAGGAGAAACAAATACAACCATGAGTATATGTTACCAGATGATGTAAATAACATTAAAATAATGATAATAATGAAATAAAAAAAAATTAAATAAAGATTAACAAACAATATCACAAAAAATTTATACTTTTTCCATCTGAATATATGTACAGCGAAATATGTACACAAAGTAAGAGAATACATAACAAACGCTTATATTTAAAGAGAAGCAAATCATTTACCTGTTTGATGTCTTGTTGATCTTCCATTTCTTCTGAACATCTGACAAACTCCGGGCTTGGAGATGTCGTTGTTTTTGACAGAGAACGGCTTTTCTTCCCTTGCAGTTGAGGAGGGGTATCAGGTATGATGGGAATGTCCAAGTCGCCGGTGGGAGATGCGACCCTCGCTCCTTGGTCTCCCTCTCCCTGCAAATGTGGAGGGGTATCGGGACGAACACGGTCGAAGGGCTGGGTGAAGACATTGCGTGTCCTCGTTGCTGGTGAGGAGGGGGCATGGATAAGAACCGTCCAACTGCGGCATGAATCTGACATATAATCATAAAACACAAATCAGTCTTGAAATTTACGATTCATTAGATTGTTCAACACAGCTATGTTTAATAAATCATGCTCGGAAAAATGTGTTATTTCGATGCGTGTAAACAATTAGACAAAACCATTACAATGACTGTTTCACTTGACTTAAATTGCATATGTACTTACCGGTTGGTTAGCTTCGTTTTCAATGCGTTCAATCTCACGCAACTGATTTTCGTCAGGATCGGGGGAACTCCAGAAAGAGCAGCCGGGTTGATCGTCAAAATACTCATCGGCCGTACGCTGCAGAGACTCCAGATCGCTGTCTGTCAGACTGGTGTCCTTAGACATATTTACAGCAAGGTCACGACAAGATTAGACTATTAACTATATCGGATAACGGTCTACGGTGATACACGTGATTATATCGATCGTGTCTTCAAGGCTGTACGGTGAATGCTCTCGCAAAGTATAACGGTGCACAGTGATGGGTCGCAGTCGACTTTCATCGATTGGTCTTCCAGAGGTTCGGTGTGGTGGTCAGCTCAAGCGCCTGTATGCCTAAAACCCTCCACCCCTTCGCCTTATAAAGCTTCTCAACAAAAGAAAAAGTTTTGTTTGTTTTGTTGTCTCGGGAACAAAACAAACATTGCGGCACTATGGCTACCAACTTTGCGATGTTGTTACGACTACCAACACAAACTACATCATATTGTTTAGGTTTGGTCCAATGCGCGTAAACGCCTCGCTGCATTCGATGGTCAACTGTCAGACAGTCAACTTCGCAGTCTTAACTTAATGTATTTCTGTTTCTCGCATTACTTAATTTACTTAATTTGTTTCTTTCCCTTTCATGATTGTTCCGTCTAGATTTGCATTATACCTCCGTTACAACAGTATAATTAAGATCTTTGCACCGCATCTCTTGAATGAACCCTAAGAGAGAGATAAACACCAATAAATACCAAATGAAATGATACAGACATTGTAGACTTTCATGTCCCAAGAACAAGCTAAAACGCAAACAACAAACAAACAAACAAAATAATCACGACACATAATGGTAGTTATTCATGTTCAAAGACCAAACACAGTGCAAACAACATACATTCAAACAACATTGCAAACTTATGCAGGAGGGTGGTCCCCGTCTAGCCCTTTCCACTGCACAGTAGCTCTCCGCTTACTAACGGCAGATGGTGTAAGAGGATTACATCGATTTTCTCTTAAGCCGCACACAATGACCGGTCCCGCTACTCCACGAGCCATTATTGATTTTTTTCACCGTGCATATCACTTCCGAGTCAAGTTTTTTGGCACCCCAAATTTACTCCGCCACAAATTCCTCCCATTTCACTCATTTTACCTCTCGCCACCGCCACATTCGCCACAAAAATGAGGCGAAAAGGGGCGGATTAGGCTCCTCCTATACTACTCTCTGGTCTCTTCACCACCATCCGTCTGTGCCCGCTCTCTCTCAGTCTCTGTGAGAACTCAGTCAGTAAACAGACTCGGCTAGTCAAGTGTCAAATTAATCTATACAAATTTTCACTATTTCTTCATTTACGATTCTCTTCAATATTAAAATCAATTTACGCCACCAAGGCAGATTACGCCACTTAGGCAACAAAATTACGTCACTAAGGCCACAAATTACGCCACTAAGGCAACAGATTATGCCACCAAGGCAAAACACGCCACGAAGGCAAAACACGCCACTACGGCAACAGATTACTCAATATTTAATGCAAGAAAATGTCCCCCAAAAAATAAACTTAACCCTCCACCAAATGTTCAATTAATTATCTTGCGTTGGCTCCTGTGTCCACACCGGATGTGCAGATCCACCGTAGCTGTTGAATTTAAGCACACAGGGTAGCCATGTCCGGCAGCGAAGTACTAGGTAGCCACGCCTGCATCAATCCTCAGCCACGCACACCAGATCACAGAGCATCTCCACACTGGACGAGACACATCTAGCGGCAAAACCATCTGGCCATAAACCACCACTCACTAGGGCCCTCTGCAAAATTGATAAACCCAATTCAAAATAGTTGTGCTTTTCAATACACACTTACAATAATGCTAATCCCTTAAAAAATACAGAATCAATTTAATCGGTCACCTAATAAAAATGCACTGTTCCAATAGCAGTAGGGACAATTAATCTATAAGGCAAAATCTTCAACAAAATAATTTCTGATACTAATCATCCAGCTCGGTACATCATTGGAGTTGAATATTTCATAGATGTGGAAGGCACACTTATATACACATATCTACACACACCACTGCCTCACACTCGGATGCACATAACTAAAAGGCCCCACCCAATTGTTTAAATACCAGTCCAATTGTGAATACTTACGAATACCCTCTGGAGTCTAAGATGCATGGTCAAAATTCTAGAGCCATACACATGTTACTTCAAATGCGAATCATTGACAATCACAGCATAAAATGAATAGTCAACACTTGCAAATCCAGCAAAACAAAAAGTGCAACAAACTTTTGTGACAGCAAACAAAACTGGGGAAATATACTACACAATTTAATTTATATACGATTCAATCTGGTTCAACTCTGACATTTTCCAAGGGGAGAAGATCCACCTCATGGATGTGGGCCTCGTGATTCTGACGGTAGTGTTATCCTTTCTCCTACTCTTGAAGGGACACCGCACACAACAAGCGAAGATCTGAGACGGGCCATGACCCACCTGTCTATGTCGGGCCAGGCTGGTCCTGTGCTGGAACGTTAATGAGCACTCTTCACATTGAGGAATAATGACCATTTATCCCTTATCATTTATCGTTTATCGTTTGTAAAGCGCCCCCCCCCCCCCGGTACCTCGGCCTGTCTATAGCTCGTCCGGTCTTCAGTCCAGTCAAGTCCGGTATGTAGGTCTGTGTCACAATAAAACCACCCTTTTCTTGTATCTGTGACTATTTAATAGGTAGTGTGAATAATTCTGGGTTTTTTTAACCCTTGTTTAACTATGCATGAGTGGGTCAGAGCCCAAACCTAGCCAGCCGTGGTTGACTGATCAAGGTAACAATAAGAACACATTCCACACACAATACCTCTAGGAGCATCTTCCATGTACCCATAAGCACACAATACACATCCCTGGTATCTCCACTCTGGTAAGGTAGATATTGTGCATATTCATGAGCTTTGGTTTAAATAAGAATGGGAATGAAGTTAAGTTTGAATGAGTGTGAGGAAATGAGATGGTAATTAGTGGAAGGTTGCTGGAATTTGAAGGGAAAGTAAGGTAGTTGTCTCCATGATTCTCAGCTGTGTACATGTGCATGTATTTGCGCCATCAGTCTGCTCTGCTGCAGCGATTTTTGATACTTTAGGGTAATTCAGGCCCTAAGATCTTTCTTCCAAGCAATCTGGCTTGTGACAATCGCAGTGCAGCCAACATTGAAGATCTTCAGAGTGCTTTTCAAGCAAATTTGTGCTTGAATGTGTTTTTAACTGTGGCGTGAGGGAGACAAGTCCGCAACATCGACCAGCAACCGTAAGTTGAAGATTTAATTGTTTTCATGATTAATTAAAAGAAAAGAAAATATTGTTTTCCCTTCATTATATTTATTGTTGTGAGATTCACCAGGATTAAGGATTGAATCTAGAATCTGTGAATTGTTTGAGATAAAAATGATTGGCTATATATTATGAGGATTGTTGCATACCTGATGTATATATCAGAAGTTGATTTAATTGTGTTAATTTACGAATGAGAAAAGTCTAAGTGACATGAGATCGAAGTATAGAGTAGTATTCATTTTTAGGATTAGCTTTGAAGAACATTTGATTGGTGATTCGGCCTGTATTTTGTATAGTGACTCAAAATTATTGTGAGAGTTTATTGAAATTATAAATTTACAGACGGCCTAATCTGACCTATAATTGACGAGGATAGACGCACGAAGGCGACGCCACAGGCACTGAAGTCAAGCCAGAGGGCTGAAGGCAGCTTACAGCAGCAGCATTTCCAGTGTTTTTAACCGTGGAGTGGGTGGCGAGAACTAACAGGAAGAAGTCAGTTGTTTTTTATGCCTGCATTTATGTAATTGTTTTTTGATAGTATTGTAATAGTGTATTTTGAATTTGCAGTAACGTGAGGACGTGAAACGTCATCAAAAGTAGGATAAAATATTCAATTTTATATTTGTGACTTCGTTCACACAGACCCTGCGGGGAGTGGAGTTACAGAGAACCTAATAATTTGGTAGTATTTGCGGAGAGAAGTTTGAAATTTGATTCCACTTATACAGTAAAGATTAAGGAGTTTTGTTTTCATATATTTTGGAGAAGTTTAAATTAATAATGTGCAGAAGGTTGTGAATCTTGGGTAGATTCAACCGTTCGTAATAGTGTAATTTTTTATTTTTTTTGGATATTTGACCAGTGTGATTAATCCCGTATTCATTCGTAATTTGGACGTGATAGCCCAACACAGCTGTGATATTTTCTGTTTATATATTTGATTACAATTTACAAGTGGTGCATTTGAGAGTAATTAACTCAAGCTTGAGGTATTGTTGTAAGTAGGGGTGATTTTTAAATTAATAAATTATTTCGGAGAACAGAATAATTTGTGGACATTGTTTTATTTACCATTGTCTTTGAACATTTTAAGAGGAAGGTTAACTGGATCTGACATTTTTGGGGGCTTGTCCGGGAAATAAAAGAAACGGAGCCGATCAGTAACCTAGTCTATGTGTTCAACCCAATGGCAAATAATGTGATACCTCTGTGATGTATATATTAATGTAGTAATTTATTCTTGCACTGATCGTTTTCTGAGATTGTTCTCATCTCTGCAGATCGATGTTCCTGACAAGTCTCACCTCACAGCCAAAGTGCAATAATACACCGCTTGCTGCTTGGACTTCTTCTAGTAACTTTTTTTTGCGCGTAGGCGAGCAGAGTGTACGAGCATCTACCATGGATAAGTGGTTGGAGTTAGGTAAGGAGATTGGACTGAGTGGTGAAGATTTGATTGATTTTGTTAGAGAGAGAGAGAGAGACAGCTGCAAGAGATGAAAGAGCTGAGAAGTTAGAATTAAAGAGGCAAGAGAGAGAGAGATAATGGCAATGACTTTAAAGGTTGAAGAATTGAAGGCAGAAACACAGGACAAACAGAATAGTAGTCAGAACATAACTGATCACAAAGAATCTATAAGTGCGAAGAACATAAGGTCCCCAAAGTTGTCTCCTTTTCAGGAAAATAGAGATGACCTTGATGCTTACATTCAAAGGTTTGAGAGATATGCTTTATCCGTAGGATGGCCACGAGAGAACTGGGCAATCAACTTGAGTACCCTACTGACAGGTAAGGCATTAGACACATATACCAGGGTAGCTGTAGAGGTAGCAAATGATTATGACATCGTGAAAACTGCCCTCTTTAAGCAGTATAACCTCACTGAAGATGGATTTCGGGGTAAGTTTCGTGCGGCAAAACCAGACAGAATGGAATCTGCAATCCAATTTGCCGCACGCATAGAGAATTACTTTGATAGATGGATACACTTGGCTGAACTTAACCAAACCTATGATGATCTTAAGAATTTATTTCTAAAAGAGCAGTTTATTAAGAGTTGTGGTCAAGATCTTGCAGTATTTTTGAAGGAGAGAACTCCCAATAAGCTGGCTGAGCAGTTACTGAGCAGTACTGACACGTCAGTACTGACGTGTCCATACGTACGTACGTCGTACGGCCTGCTGGCCCAGGGTGTATACGCATGAGGGCGCGCTTTACATGAAGGATTGACAGACGGCAGGTAACAGCCACCGGGCCTGCGCCGCCCCTCCGGCTAGGCTCCTGATATTGCGCGACGCCATTGTTCAGTTGGACCACGGACAATGAAGGAGGTAGAATCCAAGTTGCCAAAAAGGCTCCAGAAAAGGACGTAAATTAGGCAGCAGCTGGACAACTGACACTGGCCGCAGGTTCTCATTTTGTTATTAAGAGGGTAAGTGTACTTTTAAAGCTTAAATAAACTGGGTCTGAAGTCGCAATGTGGACAAATGGTGGAAATCACTTTCAACATTTTTTCAACATGTTCAACATTTCGCCGAGTACGTTTCCCATACGGTCGGTGTGTGGCCTATGTTTACGGAGGCAGTCCAGTAAACTGGCCACATTTATGGGGCTACGTGGTCCTATGTCCAACCTGAAAGAATTATGGACAGGTCAACAGGAAGAGACAGAGGTAAGATCAACATACCAGTATGTAATTGACCTCAAAGAACGTCTTGAAGACACATGCAAACTTGCACAGGAAAACCTCAGAAAGTCCAAGGTAAAACAAAAACACTACTATGACAGGAGTAGGGAACGCAATTTCAAGGTTGGAGATGATGTCCTCTTGCTACTTCCCACTGACAATAACAAGCTTCTTTTGCAGTGGAAGGGACCCTTTCCAGTGGTCACCAAAGTAGGCAAGGTAGACTACCAGATAGATCTTGTAGGTAAGGTTAAAACATTCCATGCTAACCTCCTTAAGCTTTATATCCACCGCGAGAAACAGGTCAAGGATAAAAAGGAGATGGAACAGGTTGAGAGTGAACCTCTCGTCGTTAGTGTAGCCCTAGTTGACTCTGAACAACTTGATGACAACAACCAGATAGAAGATAAAGAACTGCTTCTTTCTCCGACGTTGAAGGCGACAGAAACAATAGAAGATGTGAAGGTAAGTGATAGTCTAACCACTGAACAGAAAAGACAAGTTAATACACTTTTACTTCAGTTTACAGATATCCTGACCGACATGCCTGGAAGAACAACCGTGG
Organism: Patiria pectinifera; assembly: GCA_029964075.1. Taxonomy (NCBI): domain Eukaryota; kingdom Metazoa; phylum Echinodermata; class Asteroidea; order Valvatida; family Asterinidae; genus Patiria; species Patiria pectinifera. Next base: position 13,584,971 of record CM057135.1, read on the forward strand.
CCGAACAGGAAATCAAACTAACTACAGACGAACCGGTAAGACTAAAACAATACCCCCTACCTTTTGCACTTAAGGACAAGGTGAAGGAGGAAATTGCCCTGATGCAGAAGTTAGGAGTAATTGAACCATCCGAATCACCTTACTCATCCCCAATAGTGTTGGTTGCAAAGAAAGACAAGACTGTCAGATTCTGTATTGATTTTCGAGGGCTTAACCGCATAACTGTCTTTGATGCGGAACCCATACCTAACCCAGAACAGATTTTTGCATCACTTTCACAGGATAAATACTTCAGCAAACTTGACCTAACTAAAGGTTATTGGCAGGTACCTCTTCACAGAGATTCAAGAGCAGCAACAGCTTTCGTCACACCACAAGGTTTGTATCAATTCTGCATGATGCCCTTTGGACTAGTTAATGCCCCTGCCACGTTCAGTTGAATCATGAGAAGGATGTTGAAGGGTCTGAAGAACACCGACAACTTCATCGACGACATACTAGAAAACACCCCAACATGGGAAGAACACCTTACCATCCTGGAGGAATTCTTCTTCAGATTGAGAGCCACAAGACTGACAGCCTAACCCAGTAAGTGTGATGTAGGATATCATTCCCTTGAGTTGTTGGGTCATGTTGTTGGTAATGGAAAGATGAGTCCACAACCTGACAAGCTACAACACATCAAGGAGGCCAAACGACAAGACACGAAGAAACAGTTGCGTTCGTTCTTAGGATTGGCGGGATACTATAGACGCTTCATTCCAAATTTCGCAGCCATTGCAGTCCCTCTGACTGATCTCACCAAGAAGAAAGAACCAACACACATCCAATGGGGTCCTAGTCAAGAGGAGGCTTTCACCACCCTCAAGAATAAACTCACCACTTCACCAATTCTCCAGTTACCAGATTGCACAAAGCCATTTGTACTACGCACTGATGCGTCCAACACTGGAGTTGGTGCAGTTCTCCTTCAAGAGCAAGATGAAGAAGAAGATTTTGTTCACATTATACCTTGCACCGTTAGACGATATTCTAAAGAAACATGACATCAATTTTATGTTGTATGCTGATGACACCCAGCTGTACGTATCCTGTAAGAATGGTAATAATTCAAAGACTCATCTTGAAGCATGTGTTAAGGAAATTAGACAATGGATGTTTTTGAACAAGCTTAGTTTCAATGATTCGAAGACTAAGGTGATTCATTTTCATTCCTCGTTTCGTAAATGTGACCTTTTGTCAGGTTTGCACGTTGGAAATAATGATATTACTCCTAGCACAGTCATTAGGAATCTCGGTGTGTATTTTGATAATTACTGTAATATGGCTACTCATGTCTCTAAAATGTGCCAATCAGGATATTTTGCTTTGCACCGCATTAGCAAAATTCGCAATGTTTTAGATCGCACCACTACTGAACGACTTATTCATGCCTTCATTACGTCACGATTGGATTATTACAATAGCCTGCTTTATGGCCTTCCTGACTATTTAATCCATAGGCTACAATTAGTTCAAAACTCAGCCGCTCGTCTTATTACCCATACTAAGAAATATCAGCACATTACCCCTGTTCTCCAAAGTCTTCACTGGATTCCGGTGGCACAGCGTATTGAGTTCAAGATCCTTATCTTGGTCCATAAAATCTTACATAAACACGCACCTGGTTATTTGTTGGATTTGTTGACAGTTCGGGAAAGTTCTATAGCCACTCGATCCTCCAATGAAACACGCTTAGTCCAGCCCCGTTTCAATCAAAATCATTATGGCATGCGTGCCTTTTCAGTAGCAGCACCCAGTATATGGAATAAGCTTCCTCATATTATTCGGAACGCACCTTCTTTTTATCTTTTAAGTCAGCACTAAAAACGTATTACTTCCGTCAGGTTTTTAAATAACATTCATGATGATTGACTGATTGTGGTTTTAATGTATTTTTTAATGAGTTTTACTTGGTATTTAAATCAATAGATTGGTGATGAATTAGTATTTTTAATGAGCTTTTTAGTGTATTTAATGACATTTGTTTTATTTACTTTGTAAAGCGCATGAGATTGTGTCAATGATGTAATGCGCTATATAAGAATTAATTATTATTATTATTATTAAGGTAAGTTCCCAGTAGCTTTTGCAAGCCGCAAACTTCTCCCACGAGAGAGAGCGTATGCTACCATAGAGAAGGAGTGCCTTGCTGTAGTCTGGGGTATCCAGAAGTTTGAAATTTATCTGTATGGTCGTGAATTCATCTTGCAAACAGACCACCAGTCTCTCATCCATATGCAACGGGCCAAGATGGCAAATAGTAGTAGGGGAGGTGGGGGTATGGGACCAAAATGGAAAATCTGCGGCCAGTCTGGACACGCCGCTCTCAATTCTAAAAATAGTTGGAGAAAAAATAAAGGGGAATCCCCCGCGGCAAATGTTTTAGAAATCTGACGTCAGGTTTGGGAGCAAAAAAGAAAAATGTGTGTCAAGTCAGGGCCTGTCGCTCTGGAGTTAAAAAAATTAATCTGTCGTCGCTAAAATGAGGTGATGTCACCACCACGTGACTTTGAAAAAAAATCAGCCGGTGAGTCTGATTGCTTATAAATCCAAAGTCTGCCTTCCAAAAAAAATGAGGAAAACAATATTATATTTCCTATAATAAAATGGAGAGTAATATGTTCAGACCGACCGTCAAAGGATATTCTAAATGGAACAAAGCCACGCTGCGTGATTACGTGCAGCGATATAATATACCGCACAATGAAAATGTTTCTCTTACTCGTAAAGTCTACATCGAGGGGATAAAAAATTGTGAAAGTCAATTTAAAAACTTGAGGAAAAAGAAACTACATGAGCTCAAACAGATTGTAGACGAACAAAATCTAAAATACGTACCGACGGGTTATAAAAGACGGTTTTTGAAAAAAGATTTAATCTCGGCGATTAAAATATACAGACAACCCGAAGACTTTACAGAGTCAGCTTTTAGAGAAACGAGAAGGTTTAAAAATTACTAGAGAAACTGGGAATTAAACCCCAGACTTTATAACCACGATTTAATCATGGTTTTTGATTCGCACAAGGAACAAATAGTCAATAAAATCAAGTCAGAGAGCTGAAAGGTTTAAAAATGGAGCTCACAATCAAAATAAAATACGAAAAAACCAAACCGGATGGTACGATCGAAACGATCGAAGCTATTCATTATAGCAAGCCGAAAGCCGTTTTAAATCAAAGTCAAATAAAACAGGTTTTAAAAGAAGAGATCGAAGAGCTATTTAAAAAGAATGAAAGGTATACGAATCAAGGATCGGGTTGGGTTTTAAAAAAGATAATGGCGTTATACATCAACATCAACAGATATAATTCAGCGAGAGGTAGTTCTTACATAAACCTACCCGAACATCTTAAAATTAAACAGGCGATGATAAACATCAAAAACAAAGACGACGAGTGTTTGAGATGGTGTTTGAGAGCTGCTCTTGGGTTGTATACAGATAAAGTAAAAAATCAAATAAGAAATAATCCTAAATATAAAATTCATAAAGAAAAACCTGTTGTATACACCAAAGACGACGGACTCAGTTTTAAAGGCGTTGACTTTCCGACACCGGTCGATCAGATACCCAATATAGGAAGACAAAATAATTTATCGATAAACGTATACGGTTATGAGGGTGAGATATATCCATTATACGTGTCTAAAAACTACGGGGCAAAAGAGATCTATCTGCTTTTGATTTCTAAAGGTGACAAGCATCACTATTGTTGGATAAAATATTTTACGAGGTTGATGTACGACGTTACCAAACATAAATGTAAGAAATATTTTTGTCGAAGATGTCTGTCATTTTACCAATCAAAATAAATTAGACAGACATATCGCCGATTGTAAGGGTATAGATGCACATCCATCAAAGATTGTATTTCCGACGGGTAAACCAAAATACATAGACGGGCAACCAGGCGAAAGAGACGTACCGATATTAGAATTTAAAAACTATAGGCACAAACAAAAAGCACCATTTGTCATTTATGCTGACTTTGAATCCATACTACAAACAACAACAACACCCACACAGACACTAACATCTAAACCTACTCACTCAGACAAAGAGACAAACACAAAAAAGATTAACGTTCACAAAGCTAGCGGTTATTTGCTAGTTGTCTTGCGATGCGACGGTAAAAATGTGTATCAAGAGACTTATAGAGGCAAAGACGCTTCAACTAGATTTATAACAACGCTGTTACAATTACAAAGCGATATTAATTGCATATTTGAAAAACCCCAACCCATGACATTTAACGAGCGAGCTAAAGACCATCACGATACAACAAACGCGTGTTGGATTTGCGAGAAACCAATTTATCCCAATTACTCGAGCAACTGTCAGTGCCAGAAACCCAGAGAACCCAAGACGATAAAACAAAAGAAAGAACATCAGTACAAAAATAGTAAGGGATTTATCGAGTCTAAATGTCCAGACTGCAAAAAGAGCATTAATAAATTTAGAAAGGTCAGAGATCACTGCCACGTCACTGGTAAATATAGGGGTGCCGCACACGCTAGTAGTATATACTGAGCATTTCGACCCCCAATGAGGTGGCATCGAGGTGAGGCGTGAGGCGGGATGGTGAGGCGGGTGAGGCGGGATGAGGCGGGTGAGGCGGGATGATGAGGCGGGTGAGGCGGAGGTGAGGTGGTAGTGAGGTGGAGGTGGTAGTAGTGAGGTGGAGGTGGTAGTGAGGTGGAGGTGGTAGTGAGGTGGAAGTGGTAGTAGTGAGGTGGAGGTGGTAGTGAGGTGGAGTGAGGTGAGGTGGAATTTTTTTATTTTTTTTATTTTTTTATTTTTTTTTTATTATTTAATTGTAATTTTTTTTTCTTCTATTTTTTTGTTTATTTCTTAATTTATTGGGGTTTATTTTCTTTAAATTTGACTGTAATATTATTTAGATTTTAAGATGTCTTAGCTTACGGCGCCACTTTAGTGGCGACAGTGAGCTCACGCTAGTGAACCCGAACGGAGTGGGTAGAGGCGTAAGCCTCTAGACTTGTGTACGAGCGACGAAGTCGCGAGCAGGCCTCCATTACGGAGCCACGTTAGTGGCGACATTGGCTTTACGCTAGTAACCCGAACGGAGTGGAACTGTAACGTAAGTCTCGAGACTTGTCTCGAGACTCGTGTGAGAGCGATGAAGTCGCGAGCACGGCTCTAAGGCCCTGGTTTCCTGAATCCCCTATGACTATCTGCTTTTTTTTTCCTTTCCTTTTTTTAATTTTTAAGACCAGTTGTAAAAGATGTTAAATTTAATTCGTTATGTAGTATTAAATTAAAACGTTATGTAGTATATACATGTAGATAGGCCTACACTACCAATACGCGAGCCATTCTTATTTCTAAAGATGAGCTTTCTTAATGTACAAGATGAGCTGTCCATCACATTGGCCTTTGTTCTAATTCTAAGACTAGTGCCGATGTTCTGTGGCACGGCCCCGTGGTTGCCGGAGCAACTTCCACAACAAACATCACAAGGGCTTTTCTAATTTCTAAGATGAGCTTTCTTAATGTACAAGATGAGCTGTCCATCACATTGGCCTCTGTTCTAATTCCAAGACTGGTACAAGTGGTTGCTGGAGCAACTTCCACAACAAACATCAAACGGGCTTTCCTAATTTCTAAGATGTGCTTTCTTAATGTACAAGATGAGCTGTCCATCACATTGGCCTCTGTTCTAATTCTAAGACTGGTACAAGTGGTTGCTGGAGCAACTTCCACAACAAACATCAAACGGGCTTTCCTAATTTCTAATATGAGCTTTCTTAATGTACGAGATGAGCTGTCCATCACTGTTTTAATTCTAAGACTGGCACCGATGTTCTGTGGCAAGGCCCCGTGGTTGCCGTAGAGACTTCCACAACAAACATCACTTCATTAATGTGGATCTAAAAAGTAACCGTGACAAACATTGTCATGTAAAAAATTTTCAATGGTCGTTGCCAAGGTGTCTTTGAAAATACGGGTGTTCTTTGGGAGGGTATAACTAGGATGCGGCACAAGGCCCGCTCATATCTGAGTGATCGACCGATCTTAGATAGTCAGCTTCACTTCCCCGTCGAACTTCAACCATCATCGTCAATATGTCTCAGCAGCCTTGGGAGAGCCCTGACTACACGGACAGCGAACTGGACGAAATTCAAAGAATCGCCGATGAGATGTATAAAAACGTAAGTGCATGATTTTATTCCAAAATGTTTGCATTTAACGCACCAACCGTTTGCGTATTTCATCCTTGTATTTGTAACCTATTTTACGAGATGTAGACCTGAAAATATAAAATTACATGCTTTAATTTCTTCACAATGTTTGCATTTAACACACCAACCGTTTGCGTATTTCATCCTTGTATTTGTAACCTATTTTACGAGATGTAGCCCTGAAAATATAAAATTACATGCTTTGATTTCTTCACAATGTTTGCCTTTTAAGACGTCGACCAATTCCGTATCAGTACCGTTCTTAAAATGTATTTCATTTTTGTACATGGCCAACTACAATAACTGCATTTTGTTAAAACTCTTTATCCTTTTCACATGTTTTACGCGATGTACGAACGCCTACAATTGCATAATTTGTTTTTCTTCAAAATGTTTGCATTTAATACATCGGTCTTTTTCGTATCAGTACCATCTCCTAGAATATATTTTAGTTTGGTACTTGGCCAACTACAATTAGTGCATTTTGTTAGAACTCTTTATCCTTTTCACATGTTTTACGCGATGTACAAACGCATAAAATTGCATGATTTGTTTTTCTTCACAATGTTTGCATTTAATACGTCGGTCATTTCCGTATCAGTACCATCTCTTAGAATATATTTAATTTTTGTACCCGGCCAACTACAATTACTGCATTTTGTTAGAACTCTTTATCCTTTTCACATGTTTTACGCGATGTACGAACGCTTAAAACTATAATACATATTTTTTCCCCAAACTTTTTGCCTTTTAAGACGTCGACCAATTCCGTATCAGTACCGTTCTTAAAATGTATTTCATTTTTGTACATGGCCAACTACAATAACTGCATTTTGTTAAAACTCTTTATCCTTGTAACCTGTTTTACGACGGTCCTGTTTTAAGTCGATACGAATGATGTATAAGTTAATTTAAACTATCGTTTGAAGTTGTATTTCTTGCTATTTTTTCTTGCATAAAACTGAGTAGCATCCGATGTGCGCAAAAAACCAAAACAAAACTAAACACAAAACACAAAAAAAAAGTAGGATATTTATTATTATTATTTATTTGTGTATTTAACAGGATGGAGGCTTTGTTTACAATCCTGTCGATTTCCCTCCTCTAAGACCACTTGACCAGGCGCCTGCATCAGAAAATGGAGGAGATGAGGTACGTGAAAATATCTTCTTCTTTTTCTTCTTTTTTTGTCCCTTCTTCTTCTTTTTCTCATGTATCTTACCGATATCTACAGGATGAACCATTTTCAAGTTGAGACCTGTCCATATCTATCCATGACGTCACGCTTTGTATTATTCCGTTGTCGTCCATGAGAGTGATTGCCTGTTAAGACTTGTCGTTGACGTCACGGGGGTTCATAAACACACGGATAAATTTCGCATAAAACAGTCGCATAAATTTCTCCCGGTAATCACTGTCGCTATCGACGGTATCACACAGTGTTTGTTATACATTTGTTCTAAACGACATTTTATATTTATTTGTCTTTTAACAAGGAACCTTTAGAGATGCGTGCTCCAAAGAAGCTGAAGAAGACACCTGGTCTTCACGTATGTTTTACGTGCGACAAAACCTTTGCCCGCAGAGATACTTGCGACGGCATAAGGCTATCCACGCCGGCAAGAGAAGCTTCCCATGCCCAACCTGCGGTGCTACTTTTCGGCGAATTGACAACATGAAACGTCACGTCCGTACCAACCATACTGCCAAACGAGTCAGCACCACTCCACCCCAGGATGGATCCGCTGCCAGCAACGACCTTCCCGCCACTCCACCCGTGGATGGACCCGCTGCCAGCACTAACGGTCGTAATGTTGCGACATCCGATGATCGCCCCGGCTGTAGCAATTGGCCATCTACATCAGAAGAAGGTGAAAATGAAACCGGCAACGACCATTCAGCCGATGGTGATTCTGATTCCTGCCGATGCCCAAAGTGTGGTAAATCGTTTGCTCGTTGGAACCTTCTCATCAAGCATTTCCGGAGATGTCATCGCAACGCTGATATTAACAACGATCATGATGATGATGATGACGCACTTCAAGAGGATCCCGCCCAGTTTCCTGAAGAAAGAAACGAAAACGAAGACGACCTGTCCCGCGTCTACAGGGAGAACTGGGGGACCATTAGATCTAGGCAAATCACCGGAAGGCCCATACAAGACATTTACAATATTAGAATGACGCGACCTAATGTCAACATGAGAAACATTTTGGAAGCAATTTTCAAGCGATTGACTTGTCGTTCGAAAATTAGTCTATCGTTCGGATTTGTTTTGCGCAATACCGAAACTGGTGAACTTAAGTATTTTCACCCAAGTGACAATAATGCCAGCTTCACACCTACCCCATTCACCGTTGGTTCTCGCCAAGATCTGGAACAACTGATCGCTAATTTTGAGGATGTTGACATTTTAGAAATCGTGCGACAACAACGCCCCGACACGAAATGGACTGTAGTTTCAATTATGAACGTGGCAGTGTACGTAAACAAAATGCCCCAGTTTTACATTGGTGCGCATGTTGACCTACCTGACTACATTGCTAACAATCGTGGCGTTATGGGGCTTACCCACAATGCCCACAATGGCCGAGCCTATGACGATAACCTTTGTTTCTTCAGGTGCCTCGCACTTCACCAAGGAGGAGATCTAGACGCACTCGAGAGACGGACGCGATACTTGGCGACTACATTTGCAGAGGCCACCGGCAAGAAGGTAGAGAAGGGGATCACCGTGGAGGACTTGGCAAAAGCGGAGACTCTGTTTGAAGTGAATGTCCAGTTTTACAGCCTCAGCGCCCCAAACACTGATCCCACCGACGATACGGATGCCCCCCAAACAAAAGTACACCTGGTCCGTCGACCCGTGTGCAATCACCCCAGTACCCTCTTCGTAAACTTGTACGAGAATCACTTTTCGTATATTTCCAATTTACAGAAATACAGCAGAAGTTACGAATGTACGAAGTGTAGAACAGTTTTCCCCAGATCGTTCAACCTACAACGTCACATCCCCACGTGCAATGTAAACGTTAAGCACAAATTTGCAGGTGGAGCGTACCACTTACCCCCCGACATTTTCGAACGTCTGGACGAGGAGGGAATTCGCGTGAGTGAAGACTTGAAATATTTCCCTTATCGCGTTACTTACGATTTTGAGTGTTACTTCGAACAAGCTCCACAAAACAATGACGAGGCAGCAAAACTTCAATGGGAGAACCGCCACGAACTTCTCAGTGTGAGTATGGCGAGCAACGTGCCGAATTTCGAAAGCGCGACATGTTTCGTGTCCGATGGTAACCCTGCTGGCCTCGTGAGTCAGATGGTGGAGCACCTTCACCACATTAGTGATGCAGCTTACGCGTTACTGAAAGACAAATACGAACGCGTGTTTGAAAATTTAGACAAACTAATCAATCGTCAGTATCAAGAACTAGCTCAAAACAACAACCCCCAAAACAATCGCGCGAAAACTCCGAACGCTGCCAAACTGAAGCAGGATTTGGAAGACTATTTACGGGAACTTCCAGTCATTGGGTTCAATTCAGGCAGATACGATTTGAATGTCATCAAAAAACATTTGTACACTAAACTACAGCAAACAGACGTGATCAAATTCATCATAAAGCGCGGCGCGTCTTACATGGTGATCAAAACTGAAAAACTGAAATTCTTGGACATCTGCAATTATCTTGCCCCCGGGTATTCGTACGATAAATTTTTGAAGGCATATGATTGTCCACAGACAAAAGGTTATTTCCCGTATGAGTGGATGGACAGTTTAGAAAAATTACAAGATAACGAGCTTCCACCGCATGAAGCTTTTTACAGCAGGCTAAAAGGTGAAAACATTTCTGCTGACGATTACGCATACTGTCGCACGGTTTGGGCGGACAACAACATGACACAATTTCGGGATTTTTTGCAATGGTACAATAACCTCGATGTTGTACCCTTCCTCAATGCATTAGAGAAGATGGTGACATTTTATAAGGAGCGCAACATTGATATGTTTAAGTGCGGTATTTCCGTTCCTGGACTTTCACTTCACTACCTCTTCAAAAACTTACCTCAAGACGTCTTCGTTAGTCTTATCGACGAGGCTAACAAAGACTTGTACTACCTAATGAAGGAAAACATCGTTGGCGGACCATCGATTGTCTTCCACCGCTATCACGAAAAAGACAAGACCTACATCCGCGGAGGTCAAAAGCTGTGCGACAATGTCGTTGGGTTCGACGCGAATGCCCTGTATTTATGGTCGCTTATGCAGCCGATGCCGGTGGGGACATTTATTAGAAGAAATGAAACCGACAATTTTAAACCCGTGAGAAGTCATAAGTTTGGGATGAAAGCCGCTGAGTGGTTAAATTGGATTGCGCATTCGGAGGGCGTGTTTATCCGACATCAATTCAATCATGGGGAAAAATGCATCGGTCAGCAAAGAATTCCAGTGGATGGATATTGCCACGACACCCAAACCGTGTACCAGTTTCACGGGTGTTTCTGGCACGGACACATTTGCCATCTCAATCCGCACGAATTCAATACAGTCAGAAACCTCTCACGCGCCGAATTAAGACGTAAAACGGAACAAATTTCTAGCTACATCCGCCAGCAGGGTTATCGTTTAGTAGAAATGTACGAGTGCGAATGGAACCGTCTCAAGTCCTCCGATCATATCATCTCTGACTTTGTCAAATCAAAAAGAATGTCTCACGAGAACCGCATGGCAATGACCCAGCAGGCGATATTGGATGGTGTGCTTGATGGATCCATCTTTGGCATGGTGGAATGTGATCTCAGGGTACCCGACGGACTGAAAGATTTTTTCGCTGAGATGCCTCCAATTTTTAAGAACACAGACATCAGCAGACAAGACATCGGCGAACACATGCAAAGATACGCAGAAGAAGAAGGTGTCATGAAAACACCACGCCGGAGCCTAATTGGTAGCATGCACGCATCTCGACTTTTGTTTGCAACACCGCTTCTGAAATGGTACCTGACCCATGGACTTGAGGTAACTCGCATCTATCAGGTGGTACAGTACACCGATTCACCTTGCTTTAAACCTTTTGGAGATGCTGTCAGTAATGCGCGGAGGGACGGTGACGTGGATCCAGCCAAGGCCATTATCGCCGATACGATGAAGTTGCTCGGCAACTCGGCATATGGCAAAACCGTGACCAACCAGGAGAAACATCTTGACGTTAAGATTTGCACTACCACCGAAGAAGCATCCCAAATGATCAACAACCCCCATTTCCGCGCCTTACATACACTAGAGGACAATCAGCTATACGAGGTTGAACTCAATAAAAAATCTGTACGCCTGAACCTGCCTCTACAGATTGGGTATTTTGTATACCAATATGCTAAAATGCGGATGTTGCAATTTTACTATGATTTTCTTCTTAGATTCATCGATCCATCGGACTTCCAGCTCTGTGAGATGGACACAGATTCCGCATACATGGCAATCTCTGCACCACATCTGGATGACATTATCAAGCCTCATCTGCGGGACGAGTACCAGCGGGGGAAATCATCCTGGTTTCCGCGTGACGACACCCCCGACCACCGTGCGTATGACAAACGAACACCCGGCCTCTTTAAGGTTGAGTGGGAGGGGGACGGCATCGTTGCTCTTTGTAGTAAAACATATTACTGCTTTGGAGAAAAAGACAAAGCTGTCTGCAAAGGACTGAACAAAAAGACCAACGACATAACAAAAATGAACTATCTGGACGCGCTAGAAAATCAACGAGCCGGTGTAGGAGTCAACAGAGGGTTTCGCATGCGTTCCGATGGGATGTACACCTACGAACAGGTCAAGACTGCTTTTACTTACTTCTACCCAAAAAGGAAAGTCGCCGATGATGGAGTGTCCACCACCTACCTGGACTTGTGATCAAAGAAAACTGTTAGGCTCGTCAAAACATCAAGCAAATTTCTTTAAACTGGTGGTGGTGGGTAAATTGGTGGTGGTTTAAACAGTACGCTAATGTTTTTTTTATTTTTATTTTTATATTTGTTTAATTGAAAAAAAGTTACAATCTGCCGTTGAAAAATAACTTGGAAATGCTCCTACTTCATTTTAATTTCACCAACTGCTATTTAAAAAAATAATCCCAAATGTTTCCACTTCGTTTGAAATTTCACCAACTACTATTAAAAAATATTTCAGAAATGATCCAAATTTATTTGAAATTACACCAATTCTACACCAATTTTTTTTTTTTTAATTTTTTTTTAGAATGGTTCCCACTTCATTTTAAATTGTGGTTAATGAATATTGGTATTTTGAAAAGAAATCATAAATTTCCCATTTTTTTAAATTTTGGATGGTTTACTAAATTGATCACTGCTCTTAAGAAAGAATTCGTACATTTTCTAATTATTTTTAATGTTGATATTACTTATGTTCATCTTTATTTATTTATTTTTCCCTCCATGGTTAAATCAAAGAGTTATGTATGTCTTTTTGTTTACTTGGTTAAATAAAGAAGAAAGAAAGAAAGAAAGAAAAAAAAAAAAAAGATTGAAAGAAATAAGAAAAAAATAAACTGTTGTCTGTCACTTTCAATTTTATAATGCTTATTGTTAAACAAAACTTTCTTTTTAATAAATTGAAGGGGGAGTAATAAACTAAAGGGGGGAGGGAGGGTAGGAGTTAAAACTTTAGCTATTAAAACGAACTACATTACAAAAATAGATTCATTTGATCAAATGGATTCGAGACTTAAACATCCTTTTACTGGCGTAATCGCTGGTCCAACTGGAAGCGGGAAAACACAGTTTGTAAAGGGTCTTATTCTAGCTGAGGGAAATACACTGATTGAACCTGCTATTGATATCATTTGGTGTTACGGGGAATATCAAGATGCTTACGACCATCTGGCTAGTCTGGTCCCTAAGATACGATTTGTGGAGGGCTACCCCGATGATTTATTGCAGTCCCTGGACCGAAGTCAAAGAAACCTGGTTGTGATAGACGATCTCATGTCAGAAAGCGGGAATAATGTAAAGGTCACTGAACTATTTACCAAGGGTAGTCATCACAGAAACCTATCCGTTATTCTCATACTACAGAATTTATTTTACAAGGGGAAGGAAATACGGACCATTAGTTTGAACGCTCATTACATGGTTCTTTTTAAAAACCCAAGAGACGCTTCGCAAATTACACATTTAGCGCGCCAAATGTACCCCACTAAGTCCAAGTATATGATGGAGGCCTACCGCGATGCGACATCCGCCCCCTACGGCTATCTCTTCGTAGATTTAAAGCCTGAAACCCCCGAAATTGTACGTCTGAGGACCAGAATTTTTCCCGGTGAATATCCCATCGTTTACACTCCAAAGGTATAAAGGATTGTGTTTAGAGCGGACGGCAATCATTTGAAGATGTCGAAGCGTGTGCATCACAACACTCCCTACCTGCATGTGCTGGCTAAGGGAAGCGACAAGCAACGACAGGGTGTGATACAAGGAGCCAACAAGGAACTGATACATTGTTTGTGCGAGTGCGCCCTCAACGTTCTCAACGGTAATATTTCCCTCACACCATCCCAGATGAAAAAGCTAATCAAATACAAGCGTCAAATGCGAGTTCTCAGCAATAAGAAACTCAGCGTTCAAAAGAAAAAGAAAGTATTACGTCAGAAAGGAGGTTTTCTCGGTGCTTTACTCACTCCAATATTGGGCGCTCTTGGTGGATTATTGTTTAAATAAATATGGAGCACACCAAGAAAATGGTTCTGGTACCTCAGGAAACGTTGACAAAACTTCAATCGACCAGACGATTGGAACAAACACCGACCACGCGCGTGGTACACAGTTTAGATGGTGAGATGAGAGAGCTACTGGAGAGGAAAAACCTTTCAGACGAGGATAAAATTAAACTGTACCACCAGACGCTGCACAGATACATTAACTTAAATAAACAGAGAATGGCACCGCTGACTATGACTTTAGAAACCAAGAAGACGGACGATCAACCGCCCAAACTGGAGCCGATGCCGCACGGTCCACCGAAGTTGGAGCGTGAACTTAGCTTTGGTGATTCCTCTAAACTAAAAGTACACTTGAAGGAAGAACCAGAGGAAGAAGAGTCTTTCCACTTACCCCGACTGTTTGCCGAAGCGTCCCATCTGAAAACTACATCCAAAGCGAGGAAAAAGAAAACAATGGCGAGTACAAGCACACCGCGTTCGAAACCCAAATGGACTCCCTATTAATACGCACGCACTACCCCGACTTAATCATTTGAGACTACCTCATCATGGAGTGCTGTCCACCGAAACCGGGTTGTGGATTTAAACAACTCGCGAAAAAAATTCGTTGTTGGTGTATCTGCTGTCGCAGTAGTGTCATTATACAAAACACAGATTTAAGTGATGGCGCAGAACGAAACGTACCTGAAACGAGTGTACTACAACCCCCAACATCCGGCCGGTTTTGGTGGTGTGGAGGCTGTCTACCGTGCTGCCCAAAAAGACGGCGTCGACATCAACCGGAGTCAAATTAGAACCTGGTTAAGTCAGCAACCGACTTACATGCTACACAAACCCATACGCAGGCATTTTCAATAGAACAGAGTCATCGTTGGTGGTATTGACCAGCAGTGGCAGGCGGATCTGGTGGACATGAGATCACTCAGTCGGTTCAATGGGAACTACAAATATTTGTTGACGTGTATCGATATATTGTCGAAATACGCCTGGGCGATTCCAATCAAGAATAAGACCGGTTCTTCTCTCATTGACGGCTTCAAGACAATCTTGGAAAGTGGACGGAAACCCACAGTTCTACAGACCGATAAAGGCACCGAGTTCACCAATCATCCATTCCAGTCATTTCTCAAAAAAAAAAAAATTGGTTTCTTCACGACTCAGAATGAAACAAAAGCCAGCGTGGTGGAGAGATTCAACAGAACGCTCAAGACAAAAATGTACAAATATTTCACGGCCACCAACAGCCACGTGTACATTAAAGCTTTGCCGAAATTAATGACGGCGTACAATCACGCTTACCACCGAAGCATAAAGACCACCCCGACCTCGGTAAATAGCGAAAACTGTATGGAGAAACCTGTACGACGAGACCAGTAACGCGGCCAAACCCATTTCTTACAAGTTCAATGTTGGGGACACAGTGCGCATCAGTATGGCTGCACGACCATTTCGGAAAGGTTACCTTCCAAACTGGACCACTGAACTATTCACCGTCAGTGCTCGTATTCCGCGCCATCCTCCCGTGTACAAGTTGAAAGATTACGATTCCGAGGAGTTGGACGGGACATTCTACGAACACGAAATACAACCAGCGGTTCAATTGGGCGACCTGTACCAAGTGGAAAAAGTACTGCAGACGCGGAAAAGGCGAGGAAAATTGGAGTATTTTGTCAAGTGGTTGGGCTACCCAGGCAAGTTTAACAGTTGGGTGACAAGTGTGCGCAAGTTATAAAACGTCCGTGACGCGAGTATTTACCTACACAGTTAAAGCTAAGCTTCGTCATGGCGGACTCATTTTACGTCACGCTCCCTAGCAACAGTTCTATGGATACTCACCCTAACAACACCTTGAGTCATTTTTTTTGTAAATTTACCCTCACCCCTGTCTTTCGAGGGAGACTGGAAAGTGGCATTGGCCGAAGTAACTTACCCTCACCGTTGGTTGAACGTGACCGAAGGTAACCTGGTGGCGTGCTCGGGTGGAGAAACAGATTCCAGATTTCACTTTCATCGCGTACCGGAGGGGTACTACCCAACACCTGCAGAACTATTCGACAGCTTTGAACCTCCCATCGAGCACGACGGACAAGTCCGATTCAAGTATAACAAATTCATTCAAAATGTCATCATAAAGACAAACGACAGCGTGGTGCTTAAATTACTGGGTCGTCTAGCGAACCTACTCGGTTTTGACGATGGTGCAACTGTGTCGGGTACCAAAAAGAGTACGAGGGTGGTGGACCTGCAGCCATTCTATGCGTTATTTATCTACTCTAATATTGTGGAGTACCACACCGTAGGAGACACGCGGGCCCCCTTATTACGCATCGTGAATGTGGACGGGAAGTATGGGGAAACCGTTACAAAAGTCTACGACAGTCCTCATTACATGCCCCTGAAGCACAAGTTTTTGGACATGATCGAAATCGATATAAGGGACGGGACGGGTGAACTTATTCCATTTGTTACCGGGAGAGTCATCGTGAAACTTCACTTTCGAAAGAAGCGCTCGTCTTTCTTCTATTAATCATCATGAAGAGTCATTACCTACCCAATAGTAAACACTACGAAGATTATTACGTCGGCCAGGTGGGGCGCGGTCTCCCCGTGTTCACTGGCCCGCGAAGTCAGAGAGGGTACGGACTTGGAGGGATTTTAAGCGGACTTTTCCGGTCGGCCATGCCTCTGATCAAACAAGGCGCTAAAACGTTGGGTCGCGAAGCGCTTCGTACCGGTGTAGGAATCGCGCAGGATGCGATGGAGGGAAAAAGTATCAAATCATCTGCCAAAAACCGACTTCGACACGCTGGACGTAATCTGGCCCACTCGGCTCTCCAAGGTGTGGATGCCCGACTCTCACGAGGTAAACGACGTGGTATAAAAAGGAAAGCAAACGGCAGACGCGCCACTTCCTCTTCTAGCAGGAGAGTGAAAAGATCACAAGACATATTTGATTAAGCGTTTTACACGCTAACCCACAGTCAGTCATTATGTCGTTGTTACACAATAACTCGTGCGAATGCGCTAAATCTGAACTTGACATTTTTTCTTTACCACCCACACAAACGAGCATAGAACGTGGTCAGTGGCAGGAATTTCACCCGATTTCTACCATTTCTGATGGAGGACCGTTAGAATTTTTCGTACCGGGATCCGGAGAAGAATACATGGATCTCAACCAAACCCAGTTGTACGTCAGAGCGAAAATCACCAAAGCGGACGGTTCCAACCTGACAGACGCCGACCACGTGGGTCCCGTCAACTTATTACTACAGTCCCTATTCAGCCAGATTGATGTGAGTCTGAACGAACGTCTGATCTCCCCCTCCACACCTACCTACCCCTATCGCGCCGTACTCGAAACACTGCTCAGCTACGGCAGCGATGCTCAAATCTCTCAGCTGACTGCCGCTTTGTTCTATAAAGACACCGCCGGCAAAATGGACAGCGCAAACCCTACAGCGGCAGACGATGCGGTCAACCATGGGCTGAAGAAGAGATACCAGTTTACAAAGGGAAGCAGCGAGGTGGACATGATTGGCCCGATTCACAGCGACATTTTCTTTCAAGACAAACACATGCTGAATGGCGTGGACTTGAAATTGAAACTGATTCGCAGCAGCAACGCGTTCTGCCTCATGGCCGCTGGGGGGAACCCCACCTACAAAGTGGTCATCCTAAACGCGTCCGTTTTTGTCAGGAAAGTCAAAGTCAGTTCGGGCGTTATGCTGAGACACATGAAAGCTCTGGAGAAAGGCACCGTCAACTTCCAAACCGTATCGTAGTTGGATGTGTGACCAACGAAGCGTTCAACGGACGGTATGGGAAAAACCCCTTTAATTTCCAACACATGAATATCAACTTTTTGACAGTTCACTTTGACGGGGAACAAATTCCCTATTCACCTCTAAAACCGAACTTTAAAGAACCGGGTAAAAATTACATCAGAGCCTACCAGACCCTCTTCTCCGGTACGGATAAAATGTACCAAGACGAAGGCGTCGCCATCACTCGTGACGGCTATCCCGCGGGGTACACACTGTTTGCGTTTGATCTGAGCCCCGACCTGTCTGTGGGAGGTCACTTCAATCTCGTGAGGCGTGGCAACCTGAGACTGGACGTCCACTTTGCCAATCCGCTGGAGGCAACCATCAACGTCATCATCTACGCCGAGTTCAACAACATCATAGAAATTGACCAGGCTCGCATCGTCATCTTTGACTACAGCAGTTAAATTGCGCGTCGTCAACATGGACAGTTATCAAATCAGCAGCATTTTGAAAAATGATCGTTTTACCAAGCATTACTTCAGAGGAGTTTTTGCCTGCGATCAACTGCCTAAGCACTACGTGCCCCGACCGAGCGCACTTATTTTCAATAAGGACCCATCCACGAAGCCCGGTCAGCACTGCGTGGCCATTTACATCACACGGGATGGGGAGGGAGAGTATTTCGATTCCTACGGACAACCAATGAATATACCCCGGGTCAAGAAATTCCTCAAGAAAAATGTGACGTGTACCCGCTACAACCACCGACCCCTGCAGGGACCACTGTCAGCAGTGTGTGGACAGTACTCCATCTTTTTCCTGTTACAGCGTTGTCGGGGACTAACCATGTACAAAATCACGCTCCTGTTTTCTTCAGATAAACGAGACAATGATATACTCGTTAACGATTTTATACGAAAACATTTTCCTCGCGTAAATACATCGGTGTATGACGAAGAGTTTCTTGTAAGGCAAATAGCCAGAGCTTTGTTAGAGGACTAGACATCTACTAATGTTTATTATTATTATTGTTGGTATTACTATTATTATTATTATCCAGTAGTAGTAGCTAGATTTATTTAACTGTTTTGTTTATTTTTTATTTATTTTTTTTACTTTTTTGTTACATGTACATTGTATTTAGCATTGATCTGTTGTGAAATAAAATACTTGAAAACTGTATATCGCCCGTTGACCACCTAAGGAATGTTCTGGTGAGTTCCGGTTGGTTTTAGGCACCCCGTGTTGACTTTTATTTTTGTGTATGTTTCCTCTTACCCCTATCACCCAACGTAGCATTAAAACCAATATCTATATATATATATATACATATATTTTCAAAAAATAAAATAAAATAAAACACGCGAGACAAATACAAACACACACAAGAGACAGGTTCTTCTTTTGTGATTACAACATATCAGAATTGTTTTATTCAAGCAATCTTTTATTAACCCTCCACCATAAATTTAACACGTAAATAAAAAATAAAAATTTAAAAAGGGAAATAATGCAAAAAAATAATGATTAAAAGGTAAGCAAACATTCTCGGGTCATTTACTCTATGATATCTACTGTGTTCTGAATGAGTTCGGTAGTTTTGTCGAACAAAGACGAGTAGAAGGAGTAACCGATTTCTTCTAAATCATCCTTCCAATCATTTAAAATGTCTTCGATCAAATCACTCAATTCAGTGTCCAAGTTCATTCCTTCTCCGATGAATAAACCAGCCCCCAGCAGGCTAGCGACCGCTAGAAATATTGGTCGTACTCGTTTCTTGTCCAGCGAAGCCAGCACCTCCTCAAAGTACAAAGGTATATAGTCGTCGATGTGATTTTGGGGATTCCTACCAAAAAATGTGCAAGCGTGCTCAAAAAGACTCGGCCAGTCCTTTTTACATCCCTCGCAGCCCAGTCGTTTTTGCGTATGGTACACTAGCTGGAGTATCTCGTCCGTGATGAGTTTGGTCAGGATGCGTTTGGTGAGTGTTCTCACCCGTACCCGTCGGTCGATGATGTCCTGATTTGATGAGTCTGCGAGATTCATTTTAAAATGAATAAAAAATAAGCGTGTGACACTGTGAAGATCTAGATCATGTCTATGGCTTCAGCAAGTAGTTTAGTCTTGTCCTCGTTGAAGTAGTACTCTCTGATATTAACGTAGACACGGTTCTTGAAACGTTTGACACAGGCATAACGCTCACCTCCAATTTCGAATCTGACGGCGTTCTTCTCGTTCTCCTGCTCGTCGGGATCGGGGCTGAACTTTCTCTTGGTCGGCTTTCCCTTGATGAAAGGGGGCTTGGAGAGGTCCGTGGGTGGGTTACCCGTCAGCTCTGTCATGGCAGCCGCCAACAGGTCATCTGCCGGCCCGGAGTCCACCTCGCTTTCTTCCTGTTGAGGTAGGATGGTAGGTATGGACCACACACTCTCTCTTGTGAATATATTGTAATAGTAGGATCTTTTTTCGGTGGTGCTGAAACCTTCGCGCCATCCTCTCTTGACTTGGGCATGGGTTAACTTCTTCACGCAGTCAAACGGTCCTTTCACCGACTCACTAGTTGGGGAAGACGGAGGTGCGTTGTTGCCTGATACTGCAGCCATAATTGGTTTGGTGCGATGATGGTGATATTGAGCAGAATTTTGATGTCTTCGGTTGTTGGTAGGTGAATGATTTCCAAACACAGCAGTGTCCGACTTTTATACACCCGATGTACCCGTATCCACAACACGCCATGACTGTTTACAGCTCCACCAATCAGAAAGCAACAAACGTTTCGTGTTCTAACTCGTCCAAAGATCTCTAACTCATCGCGCTCTGCGTCCCATTGTTCGAAGTGCTCTTGTCATGACCTGTCCGTGACGTCACAACCGTGACGTCACCAATCGCCGTGTGACTCCGGACTTGTTGGAGCATGTCTAGGATCGAGGCTTGCGCCTCTGACCACTCCTTTCGGGGTCACTGGCGTGAGCCCACTGTCGCCACTACCGTGGCTCCGTAGGGAAGGGGGGAGCCCAGAGCACTAGAGCCGTGCTCGCGACTTCATCGCTCACACGCTAGCCTCGAGACAAGTCTCGAGACTTACGCTACAGTCCCACTCCGTTCGGGTTACTAGCGTAAGGCCAATGTCGCCACTACCGTGGCTCCGTTAATAAAAATAAATAAAAAATAAGAAAATAAATAAAAAATCAAAAAAAAAAAATCCACCTCACTACTACCACCTCCACCTCACTACTACCACCTCCACCTCACTACCACCTCACCTCCGCCTCACCCGCCTCATCATCCCGCCTCACCCGCCTCATCCCGCCTCACCATCCCGCCTCACGCCTCACCTTGATGCCACCTCATTGGGGGTCGAAATGCTCAGTATATACTACTCACGCTTATTGTAACCTCAAACTACAAATTAAACCCGGTTGTACACCGATAGCGGTCTTTTTTCACAATTTACAAAATTACGACGCGCATTTAATCATGCAGGGAATGACAGAATACGATAGCCAAACAGAAATACAAGTGATCGCTAAAAATTCAGAAAAGTATATTTCTTTTTCGATAGGAAATCTACGATTTTTAGACTCGTTTAGTTTTATGGCATCATCGTTGGATAAATTAGTGAAAGGTTGTCCAAAAGAGTCGTTTCATTTACTCAAAAAGCTTTTTAAACATTCTGACTTGCTATTACAAAAAGGAATTTATCCCTACGAATATATGAACTCGTTTGATAAGTTTCAAGAGACCAGCCTACCACCCATCGACAAGTTTTACAGCAGACTAAAAGACGAACATATATCGCAACAAGACTATGACAGAGCTCAACGCGTGTGGAACGAGTTTAATATACAAAATCTAGGAGAATATCACGACTTGTACGTGACTACCGATACGTTATTACTTGCAGGCGTATTTGAAAACTTTAGACAAACGTGTATTACAAACTACAGGCTAGATCCAGCCAATTATTTTACCGCACCCGGATTGTCCTGGGATGCTCTATTGAAACACTCGGAAGCTAAACTCGAGCTGTTGCAAGACGTCGACAAACACTTAATTTTTGAAAAAGCAAAACGAGGAGGCATATCTAGCGTGGGTGGAATGAGACATCACAAAGCCAATAATCAATATCTCGATGACTACAATTCAAACAAGCCCTCGAGTTATATCGCTTATTTGGATGCCAACAATCTGTACGGTTGGGCTATGAGTCAATATCTACCGTACAGTGATTTTAAATGGACACCCTCGAAACCGTTTACCGAAGAAAGAATATTAACGCTTAAGAAAACGTCCAACACCGGCTACTTTTTTGAAGTAGATTTAGACTATCCGTACGATCTACACGCCAAGCATAACGATTATCCCCTAGCACCCGAAAATATCGTCGTACCCCAAGCGTGGATGTCTGATTATCAAAACGAGTTATTGGATACCGAACCTAATAGCGACGTACAAAAATTAACGTGTACGCTTAATCCAAAACAAAAATACGTGTTGCACTACGTTACGTTGCAGTCATACCTCGATCTCGGTTTGAAACTAAAAAAGGTACATTGCGTGTTAAAATTTAAACAATCGCCTTGGATGACATCTTACATCGACAAAAACACGCAACTCCGAACAAAAGCAACCTGTGATTTTGAGAAAGACTTTTTTAAACTGATGAATAACAGCGTGTTTGGTAAGACGATGGAAAACGTTAGAAATCGAATAGACGGTTACCTACTGAGAGACAATAACGAGAGCGATCAAGCAAAATACAAAAAAATAATTCAAAAACCGAGCTATAAAACAACGCCGTTTCCAGAATGTGACCTGTCGTTTGTCGAAACATATAAAACGACAACCGTGTTAAACAAGCCCATTTACTGCGGAGTGAGTATCTTGGATCTCTCAAAGACTCTGATGTACGATTTTTATTACAACCGATTAAAAGACAAATACGGAGATAAAATCAGGTTGATGTATACGGATACGGACAGTCTGTTGATTGTCGTTTACACGGATGACATATACAAAGACATGCGATCTCACGGGCAACACTACGACTTTTCGAATTACAATCTGGATCACGAGTTATACGATCCAACCAATAAGAAAGTGATCGGTAAATTTAAAGACGAGTTTGAAGGTAAGGTCATTCAAGAAGCCGTTTGCGTAAGACCCAAGATGTACTCGATTTTAGCAGATGACAACAACATCACTCTTAAAAAGGCCAAGGGGGTCACAAAATCGGTCACTGACAAAAAATTAAAACACCGACACTACTACGACTGCATCTTTAAAAATAAATCTAAAACAGAAACGATGACTCAAATTCGATCGAAAAAACACATTCTTTACACCATATCTCAAAATAAACTATCGTTGAGTCCGTTAGACACAAAGAGGTACATTTTACCGGATGGAATACACACGCTCGCTTATGGTCACCGTAATCTAGATATTAATTAGGCGGTAATTGCGTGTCCTCGGGTACGACTTGAAGCTCTTGTCTCAAAAACTCCTTTTGGACCGTCTTGCAGGTAATAAAGAGTAGGACCCGTCGTGACTTTTTTACCGTTAATCATTTTAAATTGACTCGTTCTTTTTTCCACGTTGAAGATGTCTACGCTCCAAATGGGATCTGTGGCTCTTCTCGCAGTTCCACCCTCTTGCTCACCCGGGTAATATAAATATCTAACCATAGCGTCTTGCGGTAATTGTTGCTCTTTTGTTTTAACGGGGTTAGCCGGCGATTGCCGGACCTGTTCTAGTTTAACCGCCTCTGACGGCGCTTTAGCTATTAATCTCGTCGTTTCGTCGTTTATAGCTTTGATCACGCTGGGTAATCGCTCGACCCATTGCGTGTTTTTACTCTCGGGATTTAACATTTCTTGAGCGTACTGATGACCAAACAGTCTCTCGGCTAGCGTTCGATTAAATCTTTCTACGATACCCTGCGATCGGTGGTTTCCGGGTTCGCCTACGATAATCTCGACGTTTTTTGAGGCCATCCATTTTTTAAATGCTCCTTTAAATTCGGTACCGGCGTCTACTCTCAACGTTTTAGGGTAACTCAAAGGCGATCTCGCGTAAATCTTGACGATAGCATCTCGCGTGGAATCTGCCGTCAAAGCCTATTTATAAGTCTTGCGTTTTACTTTATCCCAGGGTAGGTATAGCACATCCATTTGGTGAAAGTCGTTTGGTGTTTCAAACTCTCGCGAAGTACTCGTAGGCCTGGGTACATACGCAGGACCCAGCAGATACATTTGCCAAATTGCTTGTTTTTCAAGCCAATCTCTGATTACCTTTTTATCGTATTTTGTTTTATCGTGTAAATGGTCGACGGCGCTTTCACCTCTTTAATAACCGCTTGGGCTATAATACAGTTTAGATAATGTTTTCATCCTTTATTATAATAATAATTTAAAAGGCTTTATACATTAAATAGATGGCGTCAGCTGTTGTAATGATGGTTGGAGGTGCGATCATAAACGCCTTAGCTTTTTCGGGTTCAAACTTTTTATTTTCAAGTCTAAGGGATGATGGCAGCGAAGAGCGTAAGAGACACGATTTAGCGACAGAACAACTTTCGGCCGCCAGAGATCAGTGGCAACGAGAACGAACGAAACGACTTGATTTTCTCAACGAACGTATCAGAAAACAAAATGTCTCTAAAGAAACATTTTCCAACGTAGACCAAGCGTTGCGTTACTACAACGAAATGACCGGAGAAAACGTCGAGTTACCCCGCGAACCCAAACTCGAAAATTTTTACGAGCCTAGCGACCAACAAATAGAAAGAGAACTGGCGTTTATCGCGGGAGGAACGCTATTGGTGGGCTTCTTGGCTTACAGATACCTTTAAATTTAAAACTCGTATAAATAAAATGAATGCGTATGGAAAAAAGCTCAATCCCAGCAGACTATTAAAAATACCCAGATCTATCAAGGGTGAGAGAAAATAGGTGGTCATTACCCACAATCCTAGTAGTATATCGGCGGGGCAAACGCTGAGGGTCAAGTTTCCTCAATTGGGTGTAGACGACGTGATCGTACCCGGCACTTGTAAACTAGCTTTCAATTTAGAACTCGAAGGTGGAAGCGACAACAATTTAGTCAGCGAAATCAGCGTCAGGCTTCAAGGTCACGAAATTATAAGTTATCGTCACGCCGACGTGTATCACAACTTTAAAGACAATTGGCTCAACAGCTCGATGACTCGACATGGCATACTCGGGCATAGAAAAAGAAAACGTGTCTAAACTAAGAACTGGGGCTGAAGATGCTAACGCGGGCGCCAACAACGGTAAGGATCAAGCTATCGCGGATGCCTATGGTAACAGATATTGTATTCCCCTAGACATTGACATACTGACTTCGCATCACCCTTTTTACCCCAGCGGTTTAAACCAACCTCTGACGTACGAGATAAAGTTTAACGATCACGATAAAGTAGTCAACAGTTCAGATACGGCGGCGATGTATTCTATCTCAGACCTGCTCTCGAATACGAAGTGGTGACCAACAGAGACCTAGCTATCACCATCAGGAATAAACACAAGGGGTTAATGCAATATCTGTTTGATAAAATCCACTCGCTAGAAGTTAGATCTGTCAACAAATCGGACACGCTTTGGAACGTCAGCGTCAATCAACCCATCAGGAGTCTCAAGGGTATTTTGTTTCTTGTTTAAAGATCCCGCGGTCAAAAATCCGCAGCGATTTTACAATCCAAAAATAACCAAAACATCGGTGACCGTAGAAGGTAAACCCAATCAACTCTACAGTCAAGGCATGTTTCAGTATCAACACTGGAATGAAATCAACAAGTTCTTTGGAGACAGCGATACCGAAAGCGGGCGCGGAGTAGCTAAAGACTTAAATTTGACGGGTTTTGACCTCGGAGACTACCTAAAAGACAAGTACGGTCTGTGGCTCGATTTTAGAAGTAACGACGACAATTCCGCTCACGGATCCGGTAGGAAACTCGGAGACGGAGGAGGCATCAACATTCAATTTAACAGAGAAGCCGAAAGCCAAGGTGACCTCACGATGTACGTATTTTTAGTCATGGATGCTCAATTGAACTTGGAAGACGGGAATTTTAAATCTCTGTTAAGTTAAAATGACACAATCGCATTGCGCTTTAATCGTCGGCAAAACAAATTCGGGCAAAACCAAATGGATTTTGGATCTGTTAGAGTCAGACTATAAAAATACATTTGAAGCGATAGTCATCATTTGCCCTACCATATTTAAAAACAAAACCTACATCGAAAGAAAGTGGGTTCAAGCAGATCCCGAGGTATACCTCTGCGATCCGGAATTGTACAAGATGACGCTCAACGAAGCGATCGATATTTACAGTAAAATATTCGAAGGTGTTGCCACGCTGTTTATCGTGGACGATTGCTCTTCGGATCAAGAGATTAAATATCGTAAAAAGACGTGCGCTTTAAGCAAGATGGCGTTTAGCGGAAGACACGTAAATCACAGCTGTTGGTTACTGACCCAAAAGTACAACAGCGTTTTAAAAGATTATAGAGAAAACACGGCTTGGTTGGCATTATTTTACTGCAAAGATAAAACATCGTTTGATCAAGCGTTAGACGAAAATGACGTCGTTCCCATTGAAGAACGATATTATATAAAACGACGTTTGAGAGATGTGAAATATAGTAAATTGGTGGTATACACCGAACCTCCAGTTAGTTACGAGCTACTTGAGTAGATTAATAACCTAACTGCTTAACTAAATTAAGCTAGGTGCTTAACTAAATTAAGCTAGGTGCTTAACTAAATTAATCTAGGTGCTTAACTAAATTAAGCTAGGTGCTTAACTAAATTAAGCTAGGTGCTCAAGTTAAATTACCTAGCTGCTTAACTAATAGGACCTAGCTTAGTAGCAACCTATTCAACAAACTACACATGTATTACAATTTGTTAATCAACAAACGTCAACAAAATACATTTTGCTGTTAGTAAATGATAGCAATATTTGAGTATTTGCAGTTTTTGGCTATTATCATCATATCGCTTAATCTATCGTTTTACACCTACGAATACCTTCGCTTTTGTAACAAAATTGCAACAGCTACGACAAAATTAAATTCCTTTCTAATTAATGGAGGACCTAAAACTTACTTTAACGAACGAACAAGATCACAACGCAGAACATAAAGATCGTTTGTGCGGTGTCGTAGCAGCCGGAAACTCTAGAAAGTACTTGACAGTAAAGAACTCGAAAAGCTGTATCATCTGTACGAAACTAAATTTGGAAATGAAATTGTTAAAACCGTTGGTACATACACTTTAAGTCTATTTTCGAGAGTGTTAGCCGTTGTTACACCCGTACAAGTTTTAGGATATAACGTCACTATAGATTCTGAAGAAGAACTCACCAACGACTTGAGTTCTGATCCTATTATAAGCGCGAGTATGGCTGGTATGTTGAGCGACGTTTGTTACAAGTACAGAACTTTTATATCACCCCTAGTAGCTACGATTATCACAACAAAACATTTGAAATTTAATAAACCTAATATAATAAATTGAACCAACATGCCTAAAAAAAAAAGGAAAAAGGCAGTCGGTTTCCTCTGAAACAGCCAGCAACAACCCTGAGACGGGCCTAACGTACATGACGAATCTGGCGATAGTTCACTGATTGCTATCTTTCGACGTGAGTTGCCAGATCTAAACTCCGGAATCCAACATAAACTGGACCTTGTCATCACCAACCAGCAGTCTCTTCTGACTAGGATGGAAAGCATGGAATCCAGGCACAAAGAGTTTGAAAAATCTGTCTCATATGCTACTGAGGCCGTTGAGGAAATGCAACGTGAAAATAAGGATCTACAATCCAAAATGGCGTCAATGTCGGCACAGCTCGAAGAAGTGAAAACGAAAGCTGCTCAACTAGAAGCTGGAACTCTTCAACTTCAGCGCCATTCAAGAAGCTACAATCTCCGATTTGGCGGAATCCCAGAAATCCTAAACGAATCACCAGAGTACCCGCACGACAAAATCTCATAGGTCTGGACGCCGACCAGGATCTCCTAATGACAAACCGCGTCACATATTGGCGAAAAGGGGTAAAGAAACATTGGCTAAGCATGGGATCTACCTCAT
This sequence comes from Patiria pectinifera, assembly GCA_029964075.1. NCBI lineage: Eukaryota > Metazoa > Echinodermata > Asteroidea > Valvatida > Asterinidae > Patiria > Patiria pectinifera. The sequence goes on from CM057135.1 coordinate 13,612,843, forward strand.
CCAAGATCGACCAAAGAGAAGCTTGAAAGAGGTGATGTTCAAAGCCTACAAGGCGGGCCGATATCCAGTTTTTTTTGTAACGGCGACCTATACATCAGTGGTCAGAAATACTACCCTCCCCTGCCCATCTCCAGCCCCACTAGGACTAGTTAATATGGGTGGGATCATAATCACTTAGAGAATACAATTTAATACATGTTTATTATTATTATTATATACAATTGTTATAATGGTTTGTGTAATTTAAGGTTGGTGTGTCCATGCTTGTGGGTTTTGGGTTGAGTACGTGTCCTTCTGGCATCATGTTATGTTGTGGGATGCCGCACGAGAGGTTTAGCTGGCGGTAGCAGTTTTATTTATTTTTTCTCTCTTTTCGCACGGTTCCATTAAATTAATACGGTACTGAGAGGTTGTCGGTACAATTTTGTGATTTAATTTACTTGTGGGGTGTAACTTTGATTTTATTGGAGCATTGTGGTTGTAGTCAACTCCCTAACTTATTGACATCTTATCTTTATTGCCCTCGGACTTCACTAGTCCACGTTGTATGCTGGTCCATGTTTCTCGTTATTAAGTTTGATTGTTGTTTGATGTATTACGCCTGTTAAATTTCCCTGCAGTGTTTGCTGTAACCCCGTGAAAAACAACCAAAATAGTATTTATTGGGATCGTTGTACTTTTTGGACTCACCTGAAATGTACTAGTCTCGATCTTATTGATCACTTAAGTTTAGCTCAGGATGATGGAAATTGGTTTTGTCCCCAGTGTCTCAGCACTGCCCTCCCATTAAATTGGCTTCATTCTCATGAATTTGATTCAGTGATCACTTACTTGAATTCAAGTAAAATGTATTCAATGAGCTTCGAGACCCTGAATTACCAATCGATGAAGATCTGGACAACTCCATTATCAGAAACTCGTGCTACTATTCACTTGATAATTTTATTAGTCATTTTAATCATGACCCTAGTAGTAGAAGGGGGAGGGTACCAGACTTTTTCCCCCCCCCCCCCGTCTCTGCCTTCCTCCCAATGACATCCCCTCCCTTCCCAATGATCCCCCGCCCCTAAATAGATCCCTCTCCCAAAATATCTGTCTCCCTCCCCAAATATATCTCTTCTCTCTCCGAGTTGTTATATTATAAGTGGGGGGCAGGTACCAGACTTTACCCCTCCCCCTCCCCACCAACTCCCACCCCCAACCCCACCCCTCCCCATATATATCTCCCCCTCTAGCTCCCAAAATATAACTCTTTCAACGAGTTGTTATATTATAAGTGGAGGGTACGGCGACAAACCCCATATCTCCCTCTGTCTAGGCACCAGACCAGGCTCTTACTATCTCTTTATTAAAGAGATAGAGAGGTTTTTATGATTAAAAACTTTATTTAAAAAAATAAATCATTTTTAATAAATGAACCTCGAGCTATCTGATAAAACAAATTAGTGCGATCACCATATAATCATCGAGAATGGTTTTTTAGTTTGTGAAACGTGCGGTGAAATAGTCTCACGTTACTTTGATTTTTCGGCAGAAAATGCGCAAGAAGATCGTATCAATTGGTCAATTTTAAAAAGAAATAAAAGAAAAAAACTGTGGAGAAACATATTTTTTCTGTGTGTCCAGAGCAAGACTCAGAAGATGTCCAAGAAACAATCAATAAATATAACGAGCTCGTGAATTACAAAACATTGAGGGGAAACGGATGCGTAAAACGGTCGTTAATAGCAGCGTGTTATCATCACGTCGTTGGATTAGACAAAGAACGAGTTAGAGATTTATTTAAAGTGACTCAAAATCAATTTAATAAGGCACTAAAAAGATACGATGACCACTACATCGGCGGGGCCGAGGGTGTCGCCCTAAGAGGTGAAATAGAGGTATAACTCGGCGGATCGCCTTCATAATGTTTATTTACCGAGAATTTGAACTTGTAAGTTTTTCGATAAGAGATTTTTTTTCTTTTGCCAGCCGTTCGTCTACCCGTTTTTTTAACTTCTTTTTCAAAGTCTGTATCGTTTTTAATTTTTTGAAGCTTTGTGCTGGTCTTTGTTCTAATTTTTTGCTTAAGCTCGTTAAATTTTGCGAGCTCTTTCGTAATCAATAAGAACTCTTCGTGCGATATATCTCCGTCGTTGATGGCTTGAGACACGTATTCTTCAATCGTGTTAAGTTTGGAGTCTGCTTATATTTTAATCTGGTCGTGCTTTTTCAGCTTGGCGGATAATCGCCTAGACGCGATTCTAAGCAGAATATCTACACCAAAAGCGCCTATAAAGGTTCCTTCTAGCACCAATCCAACGGGGGCTGATATAACACCCAAGAGAGCGGGAATACTGACAGCCCCCGCTATAGCCCCCAATCCTTCTAATCCTATCTCTACGTAATTAATAGTGTCGATCACTCTCTTTATTTTTTTATAAGTGCAGTCTCGGTGGTCTCTCTCTTTCAAGATTAAAGATCGAATCTCTTCAATCTTTTTAAGTCTGTATACTTTTGTTTCTTCGTTACTATTTCATCGGAGTACATCTCCAGAAATATCGGGGTATAACGCCTTACTATCTATACTCATGTTTTAATATAAAAAGATTTTAAAATTAAAAGATCTCCAACTCTATCATTATAATCACACCCTTGTTGTTGAATACCTGTCCTTTTTCACCGCTGATAGAAAATGTCAGTTTGTCGATTATACCGTTTTTAAGTTTTTTGAAATCCTCGACTCTATCAGGCTCGGGTTCGCGCGTACCCACGGGTACGCTTTTTAAGATGTCAGACGGACGACCATCTAGGAAAATTTTCACTCGTACTTAATTGCGGGCAGCGAATAAACAAAAATGTATACGGATTAACGTCGTAATACCCCGTATGTACCACTTTGGGTACCAGTTTTCCTTTGGGTAAATTGAGTAATCGAGAGACTTCTCTGTTTAAACGCAATTTGAGATTCACGTCAGTTACAACCAACGTCACCTTTTTAGATTCTCTAAATATTCGAAAACTTACCCCGGGTATAGAACTTAAAATGACATCGAACCAATCGACGTCGTACCACCCCGGTGGTATGGTGACCGAACCGCTGATTCCAGCTGGTAACTGCGCTAAAAGACTCGGAGAAATAAAATCTAAATCATCACCCGACACGATAAGACTTCCTCGAATTGTTACACCAACCTCTCTAATTGTTCTCACCCTAGGTTTGCTTATTATACCTTTGATGTGTTCTAGCGCTATCTTTTTACCTTCAGAGACTTGATGGTATCTTTCATATAAATGTCTTAATAAAAATATAAGCGTATTACGTTCTACACTGTTTAGGGAAGCTTCTCGTTTTTTATTGTACACAACTTCATGTGCGTCACTTATTTGATTTGTTTTTTCCTGGATCGATTCTAAAGCAGAGTCTAGTCTATCTTCTTCGTACGCTTCTATAAGGTCGTTTATAACTCTATTGAAATCATTTTCGTCGTTAATTAAAAAGTCGAAGGGGTACTCGGGTACCAATTGCGCGATAAAATCTCTATCCGTGTTTATTACCGCATCTGGGTCGAGTTCACTGGGTCTTATAGAGTCATCACGTCTTCTAGCTGGTTTTCCGTCTATTTGCGTATACCAATCAATCTCCGTGGCGCTGGAAATATTAAAATATCCGGGGTTAAAAATTCCCCTTTTTACGCGTACAAATATTTGACCGTTTAAATTATCTACGACGTCTTTTAATTTAAACGTCTGCTCATTTTGAAACAGTGAAACGAATGCATTTATTTTAAAGTCTTTTTATATTAAAACTGAAACTATGAGTGATTTTAAGTCGTTAAAAAAGCAGATACAATCGATAGCTGATCAGGTAACGAAACAAGTAAACCAAAATGTAGCCAAGGCAAACGAGCTAAAGCATCAAGCTGCACCCCAAGCAAAGTTTTTAAACAGCACTAAACCCAGTGAACTGGAGGTCATAGTTAATAATACCCCTCCCCGTTTGTTTGTTTGTTTCCCGACTTAACCTCGGACTATAAATTGCCTCGCATCACAACGGACGAGGATGTAGATCGTTGGAAATCACACCCCATGTCGTTTTATCAAAATCAGTTAAATTTTGCGCTACTAAGGGGTGCGGTATTGGATTCGATCTTTTAAACGCGGGCAACCGTTACGTTTGGGCCATCTTTAACTTTCATTTATACTTTACGGTTAGAAAGATCTTGTACGACTTTGCCGCTCCTTTACCGGGGGATGACGCATTTAACGCTCTAGACAACAGTTATAATCACAGAGCATTTACCGATACATGTTTGTTGTTTGGCATAGATCAAAACAAGTCTTTTAAACAGACGAGAGACACACAATCTAACGGTTTGGGTACCTCGTTTATCTTTAATAAAGGTAAGTTTGTGGCGGTTGGTGAATACGATAAAGCATTACCCGACAAACCCAACGTTATTTACGGCGGCTACCACGGTCTAGATTGTCCTAAAAAGAGTGGAAGCCTTTACGTTCCTTGGACAGTTATTTACTATTTAAAAGGCTTGGTTAGATTTTATACCCGACACGAGTTCGTTTACCCCCGCGGGAATCATAAAGATCAACGAATCGATCAGATCTTACGTGTACGCTTTACTCGGTGCGCAGGCTCAAAGAAAAACGGGCGTATTAACACCGGGCACCGGATTAGATGCTCAGAGTCAATTTAACGTCATCGTTGAAGATATCATCAATGCAGTAGACGACATGGAAACGAGTATCAATCAATTTCAAGACTCTTTGCAGTATGCCAGAACGCCTTTAAATTTTGTCGTGAAACCGGGGTTGTATTTAATTCCATCGGATATGAACTTGAGGGTTGGAACGCACGACGGCTATAACAACAATCTTCAAATCGCTACCTAGAGTATGAAAACTGGTTTGGTGCCAGATTTAAACTCACAACCTCAACCGGACGACTCTTTTGATGACACCGATGACGTCGCGCCACCAACACCAACTCCAACAGTTTTAACCCAAGAGCCTACGAAACTACAAACTCACCAAGACGAAAAATTATCGTTGACGGTAGGAATGTTGGCTATCGTTGGTATGGGTATTTTGGCTTACGAGGCTAATCTCAAAACACAAAAAAAGCCTTACCAACTTTGTGCTGGTAAGGCTTTATTTTTTTGGTTTAAACTTGATTACAACTATTACTACCATCGTTTTTGCAGGTACGCAAACACCAAGGCTCCCACACCCAAAAACAAAGCCCATACGTGTTCGGCCAACCACGATACAGACTTACTTAGCGCGTTAAATATCCAACTGAGTACGCTGCCTATGATACCCGGCAGAGCACCCAACGCGCTCACTCCGAGTTTTTGAAGAGCAGATGCAAAATTAGCGAGTTGTTTTGAAATCCACTCTTTGATACCGCCTTTTGGTGGTGTTGGTGTTGGTGTAGGTGTTGGCGATGGTGCGGTTGGAGCACCCGCACCTCTCACGCTAGCGACGATGCTACTCACTATCGTGCTGATGGCTAAACTAAAAGCGGCTAAAATACTCACTACGGTCAAACCTTGTTCTCTAAACAGAGTTCTAATCTTTTCTGCCAGAGTCGTGTCGCCGACTAATATTTTATTAATCGTTTCTTTGACTCTAGCGATCTGACTTTTGAGCCCTCGTTCGTTGGCTTTTGCGGCTTCTAATCTGGCGGATCTTTCAACGTTCAAGTCGCTCAATTTATCATTTAACTCTCATCGACCCTCTTCGCTGTGAGATTCGTCGAGTTCTTGTCTCGTGGCTGCAATCTCTCGGTCGAGTTCTGTGAGACGCGATAAATTAAGTTCTAGGTTACCTCTTAACGTCTGAAGACTTTTGTCTAAACCCTGGAGTTCTCTGTAATTCAATCCTTCCGTTTGAGCGTCGGTGTCGCGTTGAAAATCTTCTATAATCTCGGTTACCTCATCGGTGACGCTGGGTAGTTCTGTCATGGGGATACTCTCAGTTTGTACTTGTTCGAGCGGGTTAATTTTATAATCTTTAAAACCCAATCCGTTTCTAATGAAATCTCTACCTGGAAGATCTAACCGCTTTGCATTATTCTCTATACTTGGTAGACTCAAGAATTTTTGGGGGTTTCTTTTATCCGTTAACCTTACTAAGGCTTTATCAGTTGCTTGGAAAAAATAACCCGTCTTTATTGCTGACAAAATTTTCGTATCGCGAAGTTAATGGTCCGTCACCTCTGTTAACATTCTTGTAAAAATCATCGACGCGATCACTTGTGACCATGCTCCTTCCTCGATATAAAACCTCATCTATGTCGGTAGTTGGGATGGGTGTATCAGGAGTATCAAAAGTATCGTCCCAATCCAGATTGGTCTCTGCTACATCATCATCATCATCATCTAAGTTAATGTCAGGTGGATCTTCGTATACGGTGACATGGTAAAATCCTCCTTCAGCCATTTATTTAATACTCCTATATAAATTATGCCGTTTTCATTATACTGCCCGGTAGTATACCCTGGGTCACCAACCAATTTTGCGTGGCCAGAGCTCCACGTCAATTTAATAATAATACCCGTCAATTTACCCATATCTTCTACGCTTAGTTTGTTTAAATCCGGCGCTTTCATTTTGAGTTGTTTATTTCCTACCATGGCGTATCCCATCGAAAGACCCGATATGACGGCTCCGTGATAAATCGTATTTGCTATTCCGTTGGTGTCAAAATTACTCATCGTTTTTAACAAAACAATTTTTAAATTGCTGGTTTATTCCATGTCTAGCGTTTTGGGGGTGCTGGGTGTAGTGGGTTGCGTGACTACCGGCACTGGCTGTACTACCGGCGCAGTTGCCTTACTTTTTAGTACCAGCAACCCCACTCCTATTATGGACGCTATAGCCCCCCACATCGCCCAAGAGTTGTGGTCTGGTGAGCTCGTAGCTTCGTCCGATGTTACGTCCATTTTTGCTAATTTTAATTTCATCTGTCTATTGTGCTCGGCTAAAGCTTTACCCTGCTGAATTCGTTTAGGATTTTTAGTCTTGGTCACTCTCGTTACCGTCGGTGATGTTGTTGTTTTTATCGGTTGGGGAGTCTCTGTCTCTGCTGGTTGAGCTGCAGGTGTTGCTGTCGCTGCTTTCTGGTCTTCCATTTATTATATTAGGTTTATTAAATTTCAAATGTTTTGTTGTGATAATCGTAGCAACTAGGGGTGATATAAAAGTTCTGTACTTGTAACAAACGTCGCTCAACTTACCAGCCATACTCGCGCTTATAATAGGATCAGAACTCAAGTCGTTGGTGAGTTCTTCCTCAGAATCTATAGTGACGTTATATCCTAAAACTTGTACGGGCGTAACAACGGATAACACTCGCGAAAATAGACTTAAAGTGTATTTGCCAACAGTTTGAACAATTTCATTTCCAAATTTAGTTTCGTATAGATGATACAGCTTTTCGAGTTCTTTGCTGTCAAGAGCTTCGATATGTTTAACGGTGTATTCCTTTCCCAAGTACTTTCTAGAGTTTCCGGCTGCTACGACACCGCACAAACGAACTTTATGTTCTGCGTTGTGATCTTGTTCGTTCGTGAAAGTAAGTTTTAGGTCCTCCAATTAATTAGAAACGAATTTAATTTTGTTGTAGCTGTTGCAACTTTGTTACAAAATCGATGGTATTCGTATGTGTAAAACGATAGATTAAGCGATATGATGATAATAGCCAAAAACTGCAAATACTCGAATATTGCTATCATCTACTAGCAGCAAAATGTATTTTGTTGACGTTTGTTGAATAGGTTGCTACTCAGCTAGTTATTATCACCTTGAGTAGCTAGTTATAATCACCTTGAGTAACCTACTTAAGTAGCTCGTAACTAACTGGAGGTTCGGTGTACACGACCAATTTACTGTATTTCACATCTCTCAAACGCCGTTTTATATAATCTCGTTGTTCAATCGGTACGACGTCGTTTTCGTCTAACGCTTGATCAAACGATGTTTTATCCTTGCAATAAAATAACGCCAACCAAGCCGTATTTTCTCTATAATCCTTTAAAACACTGTTGTACTTTTGAGTCAATAACCAACAGCTGTGATTTACGTGTCTTCCGCTGAACGCCATCTTGCTTAAAGCGCACGTCTTTTTACGATATTTAATCTCTTGATCCGAAGAGCAATCGTCCAAGATAAACAGCGTAGCAACACCTTCGAATATTTTCCTGTAAAAATCGATCACTTCGTTGAGCGTCATCTTGTACAATTCCTGATCGCAGAGGTATTCCTCGCGATCTGCGCGAATCCACTTTCTTTCGATGTACGTTTTGTTTTTTAATATGGTAGGACAAATGATGACTATCGCTTCAAATACGTTTTTATAGTCTGACTATAACAGATCCAAAATCCATTTGGTTTTAACCGAATTTGTTTTGCCGACGCTTAAAGCACAATGCGGTTGAGCATCCATGACCAAAAAGACGTACATCGTGAGGTCACCTTGACTTTCCGCTTCTCTGTTAAATTGAATGTTGATGCCTCCTCCGTCTCCGAGTTTCCTACCGGATCCGTGAGCGGAATTGTCGTCGTTACTTCTAAAATCGAGCCACAGACCGTACGTGTTTTTTAGAGGTCTCCGAGGTCAAGACCCGTCAAATTTAAGTCTTTGGATACTCCACGCCCGCTTTGGTATCGCTGTCTCCAAAGGACTTGATAATTTCGTTCCAGTGTTGATATTGAAACATGCCTTGACTGTAGAGTTGATTGGGTTTACCTTCTACAGTCACCGATGTTTTGGTTAGTTTTGGATTATAAAATTGCTGCGGATTTTTCTCCAAGGGATCTTTAAACAAAAACAAAATACCCTTGAGACTCCTGATGGGTTGATTGACGCTGACGTTCCAAAGCGTGACCGATTTGTTGACGGATCTAACTTCTAGCGAGTGGATTTTATCAAACAGATATTGCATTAACCCCTTGTGTTAATGAGGTTGTTTTAAACCGCTGGGGTTTTATAAAAAGGGTGATGCGAAGTCAGTATGTCAATGTCTAGGGGAATACAATATCTGTTACCATAGGCATCCGCGATGGCCTGATCTTTACCGTTGTTGGCGCCCGCGTTAGCATCTTGAACCCCCGTTCTTAGTTCAGACACGTTTTCTTTTTCTTGAGCCCCCGTTCTTAGTTTAGACACGTTTTCTTTTTCTATGCCTGAGTACGCCATGTTTCGAGTCGTAGAGCTGTTGATCCAATTGTCTTTAAAGTTGTGATACACGTCGGCGTTACGGCGATTACCCGGCGTGATCAAGGCAATAAATGATGAAACGACAAGATTAATAGCTAAAGCGCCGTCAGAGGCGGTTAAACTAGAACAGGTCCGACAATCGCCGGCTAACGCCGTTAAAACAAAAGAGCAACAATTACCGCAAGACGCTATGGTTCGATATTTATATTACCCGGTTTATATTACCCGGTAAAAAAGTCACGACGGGTCCTACTCTTTATTACCTTCAAAACGGCCCAAAAAGGAGTTTTGTGAGACAAGAGCTTCAAGTCGTACCCGAGGACACGCAATCACCTCCGTAGTGACCAAAAGCCAGCGTGTTTATACCGTCCGGTAAAATGTACCTCTTTGTGTCCAACGGACTCAACGATAGTTTATTTTGAGAAACGGTGTAAAGGATGTGATTTTCCGATCTAATGTGAGTCATGGTTTCATAATTTTTGTTTAAGATGCAGTCGTAGTAGTGTCGGTGTTTTAATTTCTTAGAGGTGACCGATTTTGTGACTCCCTTGGCTTTTTTCAGGTTGATGTCAGCGGTTAAAATCAAGTACATTTTAGGTCTTATGCAAACGACTTCTTTGATTATTTTACCTCCAAACTCGTCTTTAAATTTACCAATCACTTTCTTATTGGTTGGGTCGTACAAAGGATGATCCGTCGGATAATTTGAAAGGTCGTATTGTTGCCCGTTTTGCTGCATATCTTTGTATACGTCGTCCGTGTGCACTACGAGTACCAAACTGTCTGTATCTGTGTACATCAACCTGATTTTCTCTTTGTACTTGTCTTTCAAATGGTTGTAATAAAAATCATACATCAGTGTCTTAGATAGATCTAAGATACTCACTCCGCAATAGATTGGTTTGTTTAACACGGTTTTAGTCTTGTACTTTTCGACAAATGACAATTTGCATTCTGAAAATGACGTCGTCGTTTTGTAGCTCGGTTTCTGTATAATTTTTTTCGTATTTATCTCGATCGTCATCGTTACTGTCTCTGAGTCAATCCGGTTTCTGACGTTTTCCATCGTCTTACCAAACACGCTGTTATTCATGAGCTTAAAAAAGTCTTTCTCAAAATCAGAGGTCGCTTTTGTTCGGAGTTGCGTGTTTTTGTCTATGTAAGATGCCATCCAAGGCGCTTGTTTAAATTGCAGCACTCGATGCACCTTCTTAAGTTTCAAGCCGAGTTTGAGATACAACTGTAACGTGACGTAGTGCAAAACATATTTTTGTTTAGGATTAAGGGTACACGTTAATTTTTTGCACGTTGCTACTAGGTTCGGTACCCAATAACTCGTTTTGATAATCAATCCATTCTTTGGGTATGACGATATTTTCTGGCGCTAGGGGGTAATCGTTGTGCAGGTCGTGGAGATTGTCCGGGTAATCGAGGTCTACTTCAAAGCAGTAACCGGTGTTTGACGTTTTCCTGAGAGATAATATCTTGGACTCGGTTAACGTTTTTGTAGACGCCCATTTAAAGTCTTTGTACGGCAGGTATTGACTCATGGCCCAGCCGTACAGATTTTTGCATCGAGGTAGGTGATGTAACTCGACGGCTCGTTTGGATTATGGTCGGGTAGGTATTTGTTGTTGGCCTTGTGATATCTCATACCACCCACGCTCGAGATACCACCTCTTTTTGCCTTTTCAAAAAATAAATGTTTGTCTACGTCTTGCAATAGTTCGAGTTTAACTTCCGAGTGTTTTAACAAGGCATCCCACGACAATCCTGGTGCTGTGTAGTAATTAGCAGGATCTAACGCGTAGTTTGTTATACTCGTTTGCCTAAAGTTTTCAAATACGCAAGCCAGTAATAACGTATCGATAGTGACGTACAAATCGTGATATTCTCCCATGTTTTTATTTTTAAACTCGTTCCACGTCAGTTTAGCTCTGTCGTAGTCCTCTCGCGATATATTTTCGTCTTTTAGGATGCTGTCAAATTGTTCGATGGGGGGTAGGCTGGTCTCTTGAAATCTGTCAAACGAGTCCATGTATTCATACGGATAAACTCCTTTTTGTAACAACGAGACGATGTTTTGACGATTAAAATGTTTTCTGAGTAGTTTAAACGACTCTCTCGGACAAGCTTTAGATAATCTATCCAACGAAGACGCCATAAAATTAAACGAGTTTATAAATCGCATATTTCCGATCGAAAACGAAATATACTTTTCCGAATTTCTAGCGATAACTTGTATTTCCTTTTTGTCATCGTTCTCTGAAATCCTCTGCATGATCAAGTGAGCGTCGTAATTTTGCAGATTGTGAAAGACGACCGGTATGGGGGTAAAACCTGGTTTAACTTGTAGATTGCAGTAGGCGTGCGCGGCACCTCTATATCTACCCGTGACGTGGCAGTGATCTCTCACCTTTCTAAATGTGTTGATTTTCTTTTTGCATTTGAAGCATTTAGACTCGATAAATCCATTTTTGTTTTCGTATTGATGTTCTTTTATTTGTTTTTTTTGTTTTTGCTTTTTGAGTTTCTGGCATTGACAATTGCTCGAGTAATTGGGATAAATTGGTTTCTCGCAAATCCAACACGTGCTTGTTTTATCATGATGTTCTTTAGCTCGCTCGTTAAATTTCATGGGTTGGGTTTTTTTAAATATGCAATTTATGTCGCTTTGTATTTTTAACATTTTATTTACAAACTTTGATGCAGCATCTTTACCTTTATAAGTCTCTTGATACGCATTGGTGCCGTCGCATCTAACTACTACCAACGAGTAACCGCTAGCTTTGTGAATGTTTGTCTTTTGCTTGTTGTCCTTTTTACCGTCCGAGTTTTTTTCTAATATCGATTCAAAGTCGGCGTAAACTACAAACGGTGCTTTTTGTTTAAACCTGTAGTTTTTAAATTCTAATATTGGCAAATCGTTTTCGTCGACTATCCACTCGTTATTTACATATTTTCGCTTAGCGGTAGGAAATACAATCTTTGACGGATGTGTATCTATACCGTTACAATCGGTCATGTGTCTATCTAATTTTACTTGCATCTATAATGACACAGGCACCTTCGACAAAAATATTTCTTACTTTTATGTTTTGTAACGTTGTAAATCAATCTCAAAAAATTATTTAGAAAACAAAAACAGATCGATAGGTCTATCTTTGGTATCTGGTCGATCGGTGTTGGAAAGTCTACGCCTTTAAATTGGAGTCCGTCGTCTTTGGTGTATACAACAGGTTCTTCTTTATGAATTTTATATTTAGGATCGTTTTTTATGTTATTTTTTACTTTATCCGTATACAAGCCAAGAGCAGCTCTCAAACACCATCTCAAACACTCGTCGTCTTTGTTTTTGATGTTTATCATCGCCTGTTTTCTTTTGATATGTGGGGGTAGGTCTATGTAAGAACTACCCCTCACGTTAAACCTGCTGATGTTGATATACAACGCCATTATCTTTTTTAAAACCCAACCCGATCCTTGATTCGTATACCTTTCATCCTTTTTAAATAGCTGGTCGATGTCTTCTTTTAAAACCTGTTTTCTTTGACTTTGATTTAAAACGACTCTCTGATCGGTAAAATGTGTAGCTTCGATCGTTTCGATCGTACCATCCGGTTTGGTTTTTTCGTATTTTATTTTGATTGTGAGCTCCATTTTTAAACCTCTTAGCTCTCTCAATTCTGACTTGATTTTATTTACAATTTGATCTTTGTGCGTATCAAAAAACCTGACTAAATCGTCGTCAAAAAGTCTAGGAATCAGTTCCCAGTTTCTAAAGTTGTTTCTCAATCTCCTCGTTGCTCTAAACTCAGCCTCTTGAAAATCCTCGGGTTGCCTAGAGTTTTGAATCGCCGAGAGTAAATTTTTATTGTACGGTATATTATATCGCTGGACGTAATCGCGCAGCGTCTCTTTATTCCATCTAGAAAATCCCTTAACGATTGGTCTAATCGTATCCATCATTTATATATATCAATATATTTTTTTTTAATTTTTTTTTTTAGAGGTCAGCTGGTGAGAGACAGATATTGACATTTTGGCGCTCCATACCTTTTTGCTCATTTTATACTATCCATACCATCGGTGCTCCATACATGACACGGTCACATCACACAAAAGACTTGCGACCCCGTTCTACTTCATGACTGTGCACTGTTAAAAAATATGCAAGGTAATCGACCTTGAACTGCCTATTGTACTCGGGTTGTATAGGCTATACATGTCACTATTAAATTTAGCTTTGGAAATTTCCAGAAAAATCTTTCGCAATTCAGTATTTCCATCTGTTGTGCAATTCAGTATTTCTGTGTCATTTCAACATGATATGTTGATCGGTACGTCTACGCTCAACGTGCAGTCACCAGCCAAAAGGTAAATTGTTTTTAACATTAAATTTTGGCAATAATGTAGGTTTTCATATTGATAAAACTCTATTAAAAAAAACCCAACACTACACAATCACTAAAAGTCTAGCAACCCATTAGTGTATGTGATGTTTCTGATCAAACATTGAGTGTAAATGCGTATTTTCACTTCTAATATTTCCAGATGATGACTAGTACTCACTCTACCCATCGCAACCTGTGAAAAAGAGGATAGGCTGCTTTATAACTTTGCGTTGGGTTTATCGCACAAGGAAGATTTTTCAAAGTACCGCTAATACCATTTTTAAGTGTGAAAACCTCGAGATATTTATAAAAACACCTCAGAAGTGTACCATTTTGATATATCTATTATGGTATAAAAATTGACAAAAACGCTTAGTCACTAAATATAATTTTGATGTCATAGGGGTACTGAGTGTGGCCCTCGTCTTAATATAACGATGATGTCATAAGGCTACTGAGAGTGGCTCTCGTCTTAATATAACGATGATGTCATAAAGCTACTGAGAGTGGCTCTCGTCTTAATATAACTATGAGGTCATAAGGCTACTCAGAGTGGCTCTCGCTTAATATAACGATGATGTCATAAGGCTACTGAGAGTGGCTCTCGTCCTAATATAACGATGATCTCATAAGGCTACTGAGATTGGCTCTCGTCTTAATATAACGATGATGTCATAAGGCTACTGAGAGTGGCTCTCGACTTAATATAACGATGATGTCATAGATACACTGTAATGTGCTTTTCTATATGTTGTGTATAAATGGTAGATTTTAAAAATATTTTCTCTGTTTATAGATTATATTTTATAAAAGTAACATGTTTTTTAATAAAAGTTCAAACTTTGATTTGTAAACCTAAGAAAACGTTGTTTGTTTATTTCTTTATAAGTGACTCGCGCACGAATCGCTGTGAGTCTGTGTTGAGATCTCCAAGAGGGTGACTGTAAATATGAAGAGCCTGGTCTGATTTTGAGACTGAGATATTGAGAGGGGGAGATATATGGGGAGATGGAAGGGGTGGGGAGGGGAGGGAGCTGAGAATCATTGGGGAGGGGTAAAGTCTGATACCTGCCCCCCCCCCCCTTTTATAATATAGCAACTCGGAGATAGAAGAGATATATTTGGGGAGCTAGAGGGGGAGATATATTGGGAGAGGGATCTATTTGGGGCGGGGGATCATTGGGAAGGGAGGGGCGTCATTGGGAGGGGGGCAGAGACGGGGGAGGGGGTAAAGTCTGGTACCCTCCCCCTTCTACTACTACCCTACTGATAATTTCTCACTTTTGCATCTAAATATTGGAAGTTTAACTAAACACATTGATCAACTTACTTTTCTCCATCCCCTAAATCATAATTTTTCTGTTGTTGGACTGAAACCTGGTTAAACGAAAGATCATGTATGAATCAATGTAATATACCTGGCTATTCGTTAATATGCAAACACAGAGATGCT
The DNA here is from genome assembly GCA_029964075.1 of Patiria pectinifera. NCBI lineage: Eukaryota > Metazoa > Echinodermata > Asteroidea > Valvatida > Asterinidae > Patiria > Patiria pectinifera. Next base: position 13,627,907 of record CM057135.1, read on the forward strand.
AGCATTGGTGGTAGGGTCGCAATGTTTTTACCCACTGTTTTACAATATATTCCCAGATCGGATTTTAATGATATAGGTAATGATTCTTTTGAATGTATACTTGCTGTGATCGTTACTACATGCAATACCAAGAACATAATTATTGACGTTGTTTACAAATCCCCGAATGCCAACGTTGAATATTTTTTAAAAATGTTTTCAAACTTTATTTAACCAACTTAGCTAATGCAAATATACACTGTTTGATTACCGGTGACTTTAATTTAAATTTACTAAGTTCAGACAATAGTAGACAACCGCAAGAATTTCTGGGTATAATTTACTCTTCTTCTTGCTTACCATTAATTCTCAAACCCACTAGGGTAACAACCACATCTGCGACACTCATTAACAACATCTTTTCAAATATCTTTCCCCAACCGAAATATGGAATTATTATCACTGATTTGTCTGATCATTTTTGAATATTTACATCTTTTCAATTTCAACTAAAGCGCTTTAATCCCCAGCATATCCCGACTCGTGATTATTCAAGTGACAATCTCGCTAACCTTAAACATGAACTTTCCTCATGTGATTGGAGTTTAGTTTTAAATGCTAGGTAAGCGAATTCAGCCTTCAACAATTTTATAGATATTTGTAGCGGTAGTTTAAAACATATTACCTCCAATCCGTATAAATCTTCACCATCTAAATTAACTCCTAAGTGCCCTTGGATCACTGTTAGTTTATGCAAATCAATTTGCCACAAGAAAAAGCTTTATCGTAGATACATTGCCAGTCCCCCCAATTTTAATCGTTCCAGGTATTTACGCTATAAGAACATACTTACTAGTGTTCTTCGTATTGCTAAGAACCATTATTATAATAAACAATTTCAAAAAGTTACAGGTAATATTAATAACCACATGGAAAATTATCAATAGTGTAATTCATAATAAACAGCAATCCAAAATAAATACCATTCATATTGATGGTAAAAACGTCAATAATCCTCAGTTTATTGCCGACCACTTTAACAATTACGTCATAAATATCGGGAAAAAACTTTTTAGTGTAATACATTCTAGTTGCCTGAACTTTACTGATTACTTATCAAATCCAAACTCTAATCCTATTTTTTATCTCCTGTTACAGAAGAAGAAATAATTGATGTTGTAAGTAATTTGCCCAACAAAACAAGTGCCGGCTTTGATCTAATTAGCAGTATATTGATTAAACAAGTGATTCTGGCGATCTCCTGTCCTCTGACCGTCATTATCAACTTTTCTATTTCAACTGGTGTTGTGCCTTAGAAAATGAAGATTGCCAGAAATACTCCCATTTTTAAAAGTGGCAATCCCACAATGGCTAGTAATTATCGACCAATTTCAGTTCTTACTTCATTTTCTCAGATTATAGAACGTGTTATTTATAAACGTACCATGGAATTTTTTGACAAACACTTATAATTTCGGATAATCAATATGGATTTCTAGCACAGCATTCCACTACATATGCTATTATTAAATTAATTGACGAAATAACAACTAGCTTAGATGCATCCCTTGCTACAATTGGTATCTTCCTGGACCTGTCCAAGGCCTTCGACACAGTCGATCATGACATCATTTTATCTAAACTGGAATATTACGGAATCAGAGGAGTTGCCTTGGACTGGTTCAGGAGTTATCTTTCTAACCGTCTATCAATGGAACCCAGTCTATATTGTGAAATACCTTGTGGAGTCCCACAAGGTTCTATCTTTGGTCCCCTTTTATTCTCAATATACATTAATGATTTTGATAAATCCTCAGATGTATATTCTTTTATTCTTTATGCTGATGACAGTAATTTATTCTATAGCCACAATGATGTAAATGTACTTTTGAGATTATGAGATGAAAAAGTATTAGCCTGGATCAAAGCAAATAAGTTGTTTGTTATTATTAAAAAAAACACTAACTATATGTTATTCAGTAATAGGAAGTACTGTCAGCCGTTCTCAATCTGTATTGATAATACTAATATTATAAAAACTGATTGTTTAAAGTTCTTAGGTTTGTATATTGATGACGGTGTTTCTTGAAACAAACATATAAATTACATTTCTTACTGTTATTTGTAGAAACATAGGTATTATATCCAAGCTAAAATGTACTTTTCCCCAGGATATCTTAATGATGTTGTATAATACCCTTATTGTACCTTATATTTCATATGGTATACTTGCATGGGGCAATAGTGGTACCTGTCAAATGAATAGAATCCTCAAATTACAGAAAAAAAGTATTACGTATCATTAACAATGTTGACTTTTATGAGCATAGTAATCCACTTTTGTTTTAATTGCAATACTCTAAAAGTGAATGACATTTACTGTCTTCAGCTGGGCTCCTTCATGCATGAACTTAACACTAACAGTTTACCCAAAACAATTTGCTTTATGTTTTCAAAAAAAATATGAAATGCACCTTTATTTAACAAGACAGTTCAATGGATTTCATCGGTCTTCCAGTCTCTTGCTCTTTAAGCGCAAATACAAAGATAAGTAATAGGAAAATTATTTAAGTAATGAATTGTTTCCTTTTTTTCACGGGGTTGCAGCTGCATGTTATTCCCATATTCATCACTGGTGTTATGTCCTTATGTGTTGTTTGTGTGTGTTACATGTATATTTGTGTATGATTGTAACTAGGGATCTCTACACGACAAGCATTGTATTTTAGGGATCCCCATCCACATATTTTGTATACATTTAACTCTGATTGTCTTTTTTTATGTGGAAAATAAAGGGAATTGAATTGAATTGAATTGAATTTTTATATTCAAACTTGAATCAAGTCGACGAGGAGCGTAAGAGACACGATTTAGCGATAGAACGACTCGCAGCCGCCAAAGATCGGTGGCAACGAGAACGAATAAACCATCTAGATTTTCTCAACAAACAACATCAGAAAACAACATGCTTCTAAAGAAACATTTTCCGACGTAGAGCAAGCGTTGCGTTATTATAACGAAGTGACTGCTCCGTCAAACGAACTACCCATAGGACTGCAACGTTTTTACTAGCCTAGCGTTTAACAAATAGAAAGATAACTCGCGTTTATCGCGGGAGGAACGCTATTGGTGGATTATAATAGCTTACAGATACCTTTACAATTTAAAAGCTTTAAATTTATAAGCTAAGGCACTAACGATCGCGCCTCATATCATCATAGCAACGCTAGCCATCTTTAATATATAATAGTCTTTTATTTTAAATATTTGGGAAACATTATGTAAACTTTATTATAGTGAAAGTGGTTATTGGAAAGGTGAAAGTGCCGTCGATCATTTACACGATTAAACAAAAATCGATTAAAAGATAGTCAGAGATTGGCTTAGAAAACAAGCAATCTTGCTAATTTATCTACCTCCTCCCGACAACACACCCAGGCCTATGAGTGCGTCGCGAGAGTTTGAAACACCAAACGGTTGACGGTTGTTAGTCGACGGTTGCTAGTCGAAACCTTTGGTTTCTAAAACGGAGGATCAAACCCGAGATGCTTTCGTCAAGATTTACGCGAGATCTCCTTTGAGTCACCCCAAAACGTTGAGAGTAGACGCCGGAAATGAATTTAAAGGCGCTTTTAACAAGTAATGACCTACAAAAAAGTCGAGATTACCGTCGGTGAACCCGGAAATCACCGCTTGCAGGGTATCGTCGAAAGATTTAATCAAACGCTAGCCCAGAGACTGTTTGGTCACCAGTACGCTAAAGAAATGTTAAATCCCGAGAGTAGAAACACGCAATGGGTCGAGCGATTACCTGGCATAATCAAAGCTCTGAACGACGGAACGACGAAATAAATCGCTAAAGCACCGTCACAGGCGGATCAACTAGAACGAGTCCAGCAATCGCCGGCTAATCCCGTTAAAACAAGAGAGATTACTTTAGTGCAAGACGCCATGGTTAGATATTTATATTACCCGAGCTAACAAGAGAGGGGTACTTCGAGTAGCGCCACAGATCCTTTTGGAGCGTAGACATCTTTTTACGTTGAAAAAAGAACGAGTCTATTTAAACTGCATAACGAGAAAAAGAGTGATAAAGGTTCCACGCTGTACCTTGAAAAAAATATATAAAAAAAAATCTTTTTATTTAAAGGAAATTTTAGTAATATTTTATATATAAATGAACCTTTCCAGAGTGCATACCTAGAGGTATTTGATAAACTGTCGGATAAAATACCGACGATAAAATCATTACCCGAAACATATCAATGAGAGCAGGTTAATCATGCTCGACGAGATGCAAAGTATGTACTATTGTAAAAAGTGTAGATTATATATTGCCCAATATATAGATTTTTCGGACGAATATGCACACTGGAAAAATAGTCGATCGGTCCCCAAGGACCCCAAGCAACAATAAATATATATAGCACTCGTTAATCACAAATTATCGAGGGAAAGGGATGCGTCATAAGATCTTTAATAGCGGCGTGTTATTATCACGTCGTTGGTTTAGACAAAGACAGAGTCAGAGATTTATTTGAATCGACCCAAAACCAATTTAAAAAACTTTAAAACGGTTTGACGATCACTACGGAGGTAGAGGTAGGGCGGAGGGCACCGCACTATATAACTCGGGGAATCTCTTTCATAATGTTTATTGACTGAGAATTCGAACTTGTAAGTATTTCGATAAGAGATTGTTAAGAGCTCGCTTGTAATAAAAAAAAAACTCTTCGTGCGATATATCTCCATCGTTGATGGCTTGAGATACGTATTCTTCAATCGTGTTAAGTTTGGAGTCCGCTCATATTCGTATCTGGTCGTGCTTTTTAGGCTTGGCGGATAATCGCTTACACGCGAATCTGAGCAAAATGTCTACACCAAAAGCGCCTATAACCGTTTCTTCTAACACCAATCCAACGGGAGCTGATATAATACCCAAGATAGCGGTAATACTAACAACTCCCGCTATAGCTCCCAATCCTTCAACACTAATTCTACATAGTTAATTGTGTCGATCATTCTCTTTATTTTTTATAAGTTCGTTCTCGGCGGTCTCTTTCTTTTAAGATTTGAGATCGAATCTCTTCAATCATTTTAACTCGGTACACTTTTGTTTCTTTGTTACTATTGAACCTCATTACTTCTCCCGAAATATTGGAACATATTGATCTATTATCTATTTTTTCGTTAAATTCTTATGTGTACATCTGAATCAAACTCCGCGGGTATGACTGGGGGTTTATCTGCGGTCAACGCGGGTCTTGCGTCTACGTGCGTCTCCCAATCAATCTCCGTGGTGCTGGAAATATTAGAATATCCGGCGTTAAACAACACCCTTTTTACGCGTACATATTTTTGATCGTTGAGATTATCTACAACGTCTTCTAATTTAAAAGTCTGCTCGTTTTGAAACAAGTGAAACGAATGCATTTATTATTAAGTGTTTCAATATTAAAACTGAACGATGAGTAATGGTATTCCGACAAAGAGATAAAACAACACTAACCCCAGTGAACTCGAGGATAGAGTGAACAATACCAACGGGTTTTTTTCACCTCGTTTCCCGACTGAACATCAGACTATAAATTACCAAATCATAGAACATAAATATCGTTTGTGTGGTGTAGTAGCAGCTGACAACTCTAAAAGTACTAAGAAAAAAGAGTATACCGTTAAAAATATCGAAGCTCTTGACAGTGAAGAACTATACCAGCTTTCCGAGACTAAATTTTGGAAATGAAATCGTTCAATCTGTTGGAAAGTACAGTTTAAGTATATTTTCGAGATTGTGAGGTGTGCTTACACCAGTCGAAGTTTTAGGATATAACGCCACTATCGACTCTGAAGATAAACTTACCAACGATTTGAGTAACGATCCAATTATAAGTGCGAGTATGGCGAGTATGTTGAGTGACGTTTGCTACAAGTACGGGACTTTCATATCACCCTTGATAGCTACGATAATCACAACAAAACATTTGAACTTTAACAAAACTAATATAATAAATGGACGATCAACAGACAAGTGACGCCTCAGACAAAGCTCAACCAAAAGCGTATATAGCAAAACCACCAATAAAATCGACAGTTACGAGAGTGACAAAGAGTAAAAATCCTAGAATAATACAACAAGGTACAGCTCTAGCTGAACATAATAGACATGAAATTGAAATTAGCAAAAATGGAATCACAAGTAACAAAGTCAGAAGAAGATTCGAACAATGGTTATAGCTCTTGGATGATGATTGGAGCTGTAGCATCGACAGTAGGATTAGGAATGTTGATTTTAAAAATAATGCACCTGTACCTGTACAACAGCTGGCTCAGCCAGCACCTACAGCTAAACTAACACCCCGTACAACATCATCAACAACAACAAGTACGTTAGACATGGAATAAACGTTAATTTAAAAAAAAAGGTTATATAATAAAAAAAAAGATGAGTAATTTCGACACCATCGGAATAGCGAATACGATTTATAACGGAGCCGTCATACGCGGTCTTTCGATGGCATACGCATTGGTAGGAAGTAAACTACTCAAAATAAAAACGCCAGAATTAAATAAACTAACTTTAGAAGACTTGGGTAAAATGGCGGGCATTGTCAGTGGGGCCAACTTTGTTGGTAGCGCAGGGTATACTACCGGGTAGTATTATGAAAACGGCATAATTTAAATGGCTTTATAAAAAAAATGGATGAAGGAGGATTTGACTACGAAAATGAAAATAACGACGTACAAAAATACAAATGAAGACGAAGACGAAACAAATGTAGACGAAGAGGAAACAAATGTACACGCAGACGATACCGTTGATACCGGTAGGCCTACTCCAGATACAACCAACCTCGATATTGATATGAATGACGTTTTAGAAAAAGGAAGAAGTATGGTCACTTATGCTTTCATTGATAATTTTTACAAAATTAACAGAGGTGATAAACCATCACTTCCACAATACGAAATTTTCGTTAGCAATAAAGACGGTTTATTTTACTATGTTCTTGATAAAGGTTTAGTAGGGTTTACATATACGAATGTGGAGAAACAGTCTTTTACAATACGCTGACTGGAAGCAAGTCTAGGGAGAGCGTTTCACTTTGCCTCCACAATGTAATACATTTTAGACTATTCACAGCTCGAACAAATGTAAACATTGGGTTCTTGGGCAGTAAGATAAATGCTTCGAATTTATTCTTTCCAAGTAATAACTTCGTAGACAATCACATAAATATTGGCCCAACGTTTAGATTAATACAAATATTCTTTAACTTTGTTTTGGGTGTGCATATAAACTGTGTAACTTGGGTTAGCGTAGGAATAGCGAGACAGACACATAGGCTGTGGAAGAATGCCGAGGCGCGCGGTTTTCGGTGTTCTGTAGTCACATGGAAAATATGTGCAGCTGGATGAGCTGAGCATGTCATTGATGTTGGGCTAGTCCCTAGAATAAAGAGGGAAATTCCTCCGGAGCTCGTGGTGAGTGTCTCTAAAAGTTATCTAATTTGTTATAGAACATACAGGGTTGCTTTTGATGATTAAATAAGTTAGATTTTTGGGTGCAAAGACCACGGTGTGTCTATACTCACTATTTCTTGCCTTGTTTTGTTATTTTGCAGACAGCAATAATAGTACACACCCAGGGATTTTTGCAGGGATTATTCAGGGATTAACTTCACTTCAGTTCACTTCACTTCAGGGATATCATAGGGACACATCATATCATCAACGGATCAAATAATAAAAGTAGCCTACATTCACTGCGAATCAGAATCTTCAGTTTGTTTTCTTCAGTTTATTTTCCGAGTTCACACGCGCCGTCCCAAATAACATTGGTGCCAACCCCCTCTCTGGTTGCGGTGACGCGGCATTTCACTACACGAATAACCCGAAAAGATTATTGAGTTTTAAGAGAAAAATGCAAACGATTTAGGTAATAAAGGTGACTAGATGACTTGAACGCTGAGAGATCCGCGAGATTAGAAGCCGCAACAACTAACGGACGAGGGCTAAAAAGTCAGATCGCTAGAATCAAAGAAACGATTAATAAAATACTACGCGGCGACATGACTCTTGCAGCAAAGATTAGAATTTTGTTTAGAGAACGAGGCGTGACTATGGTAAGTATTTTAGCCGCTTTCAGTTTAGCCATCAGCATGATAGTGAGTAGTATCGTCGCCAGTGTGAGATGCGTCGGAACACCACCAGCACTGACGCCGACGCCTCCAAAACCTACTCCGCCGAGTGGCGGTGTAAAAGAGTGGATTCAAGAACAACTCCCTCATTTTGCAAACGCTCTTAATAAGTTACTCGGAGTGAGTGCGTTGGGTGCTCTGTCTAATATCACAGGCAGCGTTTTAAGTTGGATATTAAAAACGTTAAGTAAATCCGTATGGTGGTTGGCCGAACACGTGTGGGCATTGTTTTTGGGTGTGGGAGCTTTGGTGACCACAAATTCGCTGCCTTGTGGAGACTCACACACAATAGTGAACAAAACATTGTAAAGGTCTCCACAGGGCAATTTCTATAGATGAATAGGTCTCCACAAGGTTTTCACGAAATAGATATATGGGTTTTACTCAAAAACTAGGAATTTCCAAGGTGTGTTTATTTGTCGCAGATGGAAGAGTTTTAGAAAAGGGATATTAATTCCAAATTTCAGCCCAGGAAACTTATTCTGGTTAAAATAAGAGCATTTTGAAAATTCACTTTCAAAATTGAACACTTTACTACATGGGAACAAAGAAATGTCTCCACAAGGATACAAATTTTGGAATGGGTGGTCGCGTACGTGCAAACACGATGGAATTTTTTTAAAAGTTGTTTAAAATAGTGAGTAGTATCGTCGCCAGTGTGAGATGCGTCGGAACACCACCAGCACTGACGCCGACGCCTCCAAAACCTACTCCGCCAAGTGGCGGTGTAAAAGAGTGGATTCAAGAACAACTCCCTCATTTTGCAAACGCTCTTAATAAGTTACTCGGAGTGAGTGCGTTGGGTGCTCCGTCTAATATCACAGGCAGCGTTTTAAGTTGGATATTAAAAACATTAAGTAAATCCGTATGGTGGTTGGCCGAACACGTGTGGGCATTGTTTTTGGGTGTGGGAGCTTTGGTGGTCGCGTACGTGCAAACACGATGGAATTTTTTTTAAAGTTGTTTAAAAATTACTAAATTAAAAAAACCAAAAAACAATTCCAGAGCTCAAAGTTGGTAAAGGGCTTTTCAATTCATCGCTTCATAAGTTAGAACGCCAATTCAAATGATGGTCATTATTCCCACAGTTAACGATAATTGTTCGTAGGCTGTGGGTGGGTAACTGTTGGTGTTAGTGCTGGGGTTATAACTGTAGGTATAGGTGTTGGGGGTGGTTTCATTCGTCGGAGATATTGGGGGTTTCACTGTGTCATCAAAAGTCGTCCGGTTGAGGTTGTGAGTTTAAATCCGGCACCAAACCGGTTATCATTCTCTGGGTAGCTATTTAGCTGTTTCGGTGACACACCGAAACAGCTCTTGTTTTCGTTAATTTTTTTTTTTCTCTTTTTTTAGCTGTTTCGGTTACAACCGAAACAGCTCTTGTTTTCGTTAAAGTTTTTTTTTTTTTTTTTTTTTCTTTTTCTTTTTCTCTTTCAGACTCTTCTCCATAGGGTTTGTACACGTTTTTTCTTCTGCAAGGGCACTTTGGCACTTTCTTAAATTGCATCAACCTCAGACTTGGCACACACTTAGACCACCATCCACAGATGGTCCTAGAAGAAATTCGTAATCATGACGTCATCAAGTGTCCATAGGGTTTGTACACGTTCTTTTCTCCATAGGGTTTGTACACGTTCTTTTCTCCATAGGTTTTGTACACGTTCTTTTCTCCGTAGGGTTTGTACACGTTCTTTTCTCCATAGGGTTTGTACACGTTCTTTTCTCCATAGGGTTTGTACACGTTCTTTTCTCCATGGGCATTGTGCACGTTGTTTTCTCCATAGGCTTTGTACCCATGGGGCCGGGGTCGGACAACTCGACCGTTATCCAACTTGACATTTTAACAGCGTGCGCGTGCATGCCTTGCCGCCCTACAGCTGGCCAGGTCCCCGCGCACTCTACGCGGTACAGTCATGATGCCACAGATTTATGCGGCTTACGTAAATGTGACAAACTTGTAGTTGGGTATGTGAGTTGGAATAATCATGATTTATCAGAAGTTAACAACTTTAAAGAATTTCTTAAATGTTAATGTGGGATTTGGGGGGATTTGTTCAAGTGCGCCACGTTAGGAACGCTGGAAAGAATTCCATATAAGCCTCCACCTCTATGGGCCATGACAGGAAACGTCAAAGTATTTTTAAAGAAAATCTTGATTTTTTCCCCTCCTAAATTTCGGTTTCTTTGTCAGATTTACAACTTTTGGTACTTTTCAAGTCATATCTAGGAAAATAACTGGAGTCCGTATATGGAATTCTTTCCAAGACGTCATTAAAATTCCCTTCTCGTCTGCTCAGTACTATTGGTATTTTTACTCCCAACATAGTTGAACACATTTCGTTTTTCCTACTTCAAATATAGACACCAGAAATAAGTTGCTAAATACAGGTACACTTTGACACTTTCCTAAATATATCCTCGACCCGCTATCATCATCTGCGTACCTGGGTATGTCCGGGTCCAAAAGTGTGACATTTTTGGTGTCCCTGTTACACCGGACCTGTTAATTTGCCATTCAAGTGTCAATAAAAATGACTTCACACTATTTTTCATTTGTTTACCAGGTAGTTTGCTTTACATAATCACTTTTAGAATCAGAGACATGTGTCCTGAATTACAAAATCTTACACAAGTCAGATGTAACTCGGACACCAAAATTGGACCCTAAATTTATGGAATAAGCCACCTACATGTACGCTTTGCACGCGCACCCGTTCCCAAACGCAAAGAAAAGAGGACTGCGCACACATTGAACCACGTGGATTTAGGACGTCTGACATAAATCGACTTCACACACTTGGCACACACGGCAAAAACTTGGAATCCCCACACAAAGGTTCTGGGTTCGATAGCCGCCGATGGCCACGTCAATCTTTTTCATTCAAAGCCAGAAAAAACACCGAAACAGCTCGGTGTTTGTTTACCTACAAACACAACGTCCGTCTAGTTTTTTTTCTTCTCCTTTTTCAGACTTTTTCTCCATAGGTTTAACACACGTTTCTTCTGGCAGTCCACTTTGCCACTTTTATAAATCCGATTGATTTCAGACTTGGTACATACTTAGACCACCACCCACAGATGGTCCTAGAAGAAATGTGTGATCGTGACGTCATCTGGTGTCAGGTTACGTCACATTAAAGATGCATTTTTCCCCATAGGGTTTGTACATGTTTTAAAACGCTCCATTTCGGCACTTTCGTAAATCCGATCGACGTTACACTTGGTACACACTTAGACCATCACCCACAAATGGTCCTTGAAGAAATTCGTGATCGTGACGTCATCAGGTGTCACGTTACTTCACATTAAAGATGCACATTTTCCCCATAGGTTTTGTACACGTTTTTCCTCAAACCATACACTTTGGCACTTTCGTAAATTTGATCGACTTTATACTTGGTACACACTTAGACCACCACCAACAGATGGTCCTAGAAGAAATTTGTGACCGTAACGTCATTAGGTGTCGGGTTACGTCACATTAAAGATGTATTTTTCCCCATATGTTTTGTACACGTTTTAAAACACTCCACCTTGGCACCTTTATAAATCTGATCGACCTCAGACTTGATACATACTTAGACCACCACCCACAGATGGTCCAAGAAGAAATTTGTGATCGTGACGTCATCAGGTGTTGGTTTACGTCACATTAAAGATGCATTGATATGTTTTGTACACGTTTTAAAACACTCCAGTTTGGCATCTTCGTAAATCCGATCGACTTAAAACTTAATTCATAATTAGACCAGCACCCACAGATGGTTCTAGACAAAATTCGTGATCGTGACGTCATCAAGTGTCAGGTTACGTCAAATTAAAGATGCATTTTTCCCCATAGGGTTTGTACATGTTTTAAAACGCTCCATTTCTGCACTTTTGTACATCCGATCGACTTTACACTTGGTACACACTTAGACCATCACCCACAAATGGTCCTTGAAGAAATCCGTGATTGTGATGTCATCAGGTGCCAGGTTACGTCACATTAAAGATGCATTTTTCCCCATAGGTTTCGTACACGTTTTTCTTCAATTTATACTTTGGCACGATATGTCTGATTGGCTTTTCTCTTGGCAGATGACATTCGAAATGACTTCATCAAGTGTTCATCACGTGCACAGAGTATTTCAAATATCCGAAACAGCTTGTGTTTGTCCACAAACACATTTCTAGTTGTAGTTTATTGTTATATCCGTCGTTCCTTCCAACCCTCAAGTTCATATCGAAAGGAATGAGATACAAGCCGGGTTTTACGACAAAATTCAAAGGTGTTCTGGCATACTGCAACGAGTCTTGCAATTGATCAATACTCGTTTCCATGTTGTCTATAGCGTTGATGATGTTTTCTACGATGACGTTAAATTGTATCGGAGCATCTTATTTAAACACTTTCTTTTCAAAGTGAACTAAGCGAACTCTTTCTTTTTCAAGAAACAGCCACATATCGCCTGGTATAGATACCATTGCTATTTTACGGACCCGTTTCGAAGCATCTGATTTTTTTTCATAAAGCACTGGCTTTTCGTTTTCAAAATTATTTGGTCAGGGATCGTTCATGGGTTTATATTTTCTGGCGTGAGGTCACTGACCAAGTCAGCACGGTCATTTAACCCATTTATGAAGGATGCGTAGCTGACATGCCATCCTTCTATGCCAGGCTATAAACACAATATATATACCATATTTTTCAAGGGCTATAACCGGGATAATATTTTGTTATTCAACAGTGAAACTTCCGTTAATAGCTGTATATAATATACCGGGATATCATCATCCCACAATGACTTTTCTGTCGAGGGTTGTATGACTGGGATATTATTACCCCACATTGAAGCTTCCGTCATGGCTGCAACCGGGATACTTTTATCCAACAATGAAGATTCCGTCGAGGGCTGCAACCTGGATAATATTATCCCATACTGAAGATTCTGCCGAGGGCTGTTACCAATATAATATTATCCCACAATGAAATTTTCGCCATGGGCTGCAACCAGGATAATTTATAATCTCACAATGCAGATTCTGTCGGGGGCTGCATCTGGGATAATATTATCCAACGATGAAGATTCTGTTGAGGGCTGCAACTGGGATAATATTATCCCACAATGAAGTTTCCGTCTAGGGCTGCATCTTGGATAATATTATCCGACAACGAAGCTTATGTTGAGGGCTGCAACCGGGATAATATTATCCCACAATGAAGTTTCCGTCTAGGGCTGCATCTGGGATAATATTATCCAACAATGAAGCTTCTGTCGAGGGTTGCAACCGGGATAATATTATTCCACAATGAAGTTTCCGTCTAGGGCTGCATCTGGGATAATATTATCCAACAATGAAGCTTCTGTCAAGGGCTGTAACCGGGACAATAGCATGAATAAACTGATTAATAAATATATATGTAGATAAAATCGATCAATTTCATGAAAAAAGTGTTTTTATTTATTCAAGATGTTACAACATGATAATACATTCTTATTGTGATTCAAAGACTTGAAAACAGGCCTCAGGGTAAAATACACAAATTGTTGTTTTGGGTAATAAGGGGGGTGTTCTGCCTTAATCTACATGTTCTTGCTTTTTATAATCAAACGATTAGAAAATGTTGTTATTACATGAATACATAACTGTCATGAGTATTGTATTATGCATCAAGACAAATAACAAGGTATCAGAGATCAAGCAATTCAAAGTACACATTGATTATAATGCACGACACATGTTTTGAGATTGTTTACACCTAGTGCTCTTAACAACTTGACACCTATCGCTGGTTGCTGGATAGACATACACCAGCTCTACATGTACATTTTACCATTACTACTCAAAACGGTCTCTCCTCCTGGATGTCCATGCTTTAACTTAAAGGGAGGGGGTGGGGCAATGTTTTTCTTCATATGGGTGACCTTTAAAAATAAAATACCTGTTTCATCCCCCTGTAAAAAAAATTACAATATGAAGGAGAGGAGAGGGGTTGCAAGCTTTGAAGTTGTGGCGCTGTAAAAAAAAAAAAAAAAAAATCATGGGAAAAAAATTGACCCCCTTCCCGTGCTTGATATGCCATTAGTTAAGCTGTTCTCATAAAGCCATGGGCTATGCCTATGTGTACCAAGATCCACCCTAAATTAACATATGTATACATGTAGCATATACATACATGTACGGTGGCCCTGGAACGACATTTTAATATTGACCTTTTTAATATGAACCTTGCAACTTCTTAATATTGACGTTGTACCTTCGCAATATGCACGATGCACGTAGCTTAATATAACATTGTGGAAGTTGTTCCTTCTTAATGTGAATGTTCCAACTTGATAATGTTCACGTTCGATCTTGTCAATGTACACCATTGATCATGCTTGATGGCAACGTTGCACCTTGCTTCTTCGCAATATGAATCATGTACCTTCGCATTGTGAACCTTTGACCTTGCATCTTGTTAATATCATTGTTGAACCGTCCTCCTTCGCAATGTGAATCATGCACTCTAAAAAGTACGAAGTCCTTGTCAAGCCCTATAGTTAAACAACCAGTTATGATGGAGTTGCAATCTGACAGCTGTTTAATGTCACTTAACCTGGGTCTACCTTGTAGTGATTTTTACCATGAATCAAGGCTCTCTGATTTGTTTCACATATATTTTATAATTCATGTTCAGGCTAACCATAACCCAAGGTTGGGCATACATGTAAAAATATGCATCCTGAAGCAAATTTGTCATTGTTTCAAATAACCCGATCCAATCATTTCAACCGTTTACTATACACAAATTTAGACCGGTTTGCTTTCTGAATGTAATGATTTCTTTCTTCCTGTACTTTCATCTTTGCCATATCCCAATAACTTTTGACTCGCCAACAGGGCTCCTTACCAAATAGTATGAGGATCCCCGCTGTTTTGACGAGCATTTGGTTTTCGGGCAACTGCTAAGTCGAGTGGAAGATCTGGGTATCGATCCCGGTACCTCTCGCATCAATCGCTGGAATGTGGCTGGGGCATTCTGAACACATTTTTTGTAGTGAAACAACGCTCATTAGTTGTCTAACTATAGGGCTTGGCAAGGACTTCGTACTTTTTAGAATGCATGATTCACATTGCGAAGGAGGACGGTTCAACAAGATGCAAGGTCAACGTTCACAATGTGACGGTACATGGTTCATATTGCGAAGAAGCAACGTGCAACGTTGACATCAAGCATTATCAATGGTGTACATTGACAAGATCGAACGTGAATATTAACAAGTTGGAACATTCACATTGCGAAGGAACAACTTCCACAATGCGATATTAGGCTACGTGCAACTTGCATATTGCGAAAGTACAACGTCAATATTAAGAGGTTACAAGGTTCACATTAAAAAGGTCAATATTAAAATGTGGTTCCAGGGCCACCGTACACATGAATAGAAACACGATCCTTCTTGAAAACAAATAAGGGTTATATTCTTTGTCATTGATGACATCATCTAACCTCATATTTAATTTACCCATATCAAGTAAAGGCTGGTTCATACTTCACATGAATGTCAAAGCGTTGCAAATATTGGGATTTTAACATTGAGCATAACATTTCAATATTCGCTGCTGCATTGACAAATTTGCTTCACCTTCAAATTTTGCATAAAGCATAAGCTTTATGCAAAGCATAAGCTTGCCTTTAAAAAGACTTATATAACTGTTTTATGTACAAGCAACACCATAAACAAAGGAAATGAATAAAGGAAGTGATACATTACCCATACAATATATTTATTAAGGATGGTTTACACTTCACTTGAATGTGAAAGATAACCGCGTTTTGTATTTGTAATGTCAACAATGTTCACTGTTCTCCTTGACCTCAAAGTAATTACCTACTTGTTTTATATAACATCTGAATATTTCCTTGTTCACTGATCGGTAAATTTGTGAACAGGAACAGGTTCAGATGTTCAGACGGCAATAACTGGTGTTTTACTTCCATATCAGAATAGTTGCAAACTGGTTCTGAACGCAGATTCAGTTTATCTTTGTCTAAAATAATTCCACAACTCAGTTCAGAACTTTCATATTTATCTAAATTTTGTTTTTAAAAACTGTTCTTGACAATTTCAAAAGTGCCATGTTTAAATTTGCCTTATTGTGTCTATGATCCAGAAATCATATGACGGGGATTTATTCAGGGTTGTATAAAGTATGCGTGTCCAAACACAGCTGTCATGAAGTCATATTTGATACAATTTATTAATATGTTGTAATTACCACTAAAATACAGATGTAATTTCAATAACCATCACGTGGTTGGGTTAAGAGTTGTGCGCTATGAAAAGTTCCTTATTGTCAAGCCTGTATCAACCCTGCATCAAACACAAGATCTGTCCATTGTGTATTGAGTTTCTAGAAAATACATACATTTTGCTGATGGGCGAGCTACTTGTTGAGATGAGAGGTGTGCCTCAACACCGTCATTTCACTCATCTAGTAGGGAGAAGGGCAGGTACTATTCCAAATCCTATTATCTCCCCCTTAATTAACCCTCTCCTCTCCCTCCCCCAAAATAGATCTCCCTCCCCTCTCCCCCCCCCAAATAGATCCCCCTCCCCCAAATAGATCCCCTCCCCCAAATATCTCTCTCTCCGAGTTGTTATATTATGAGTGGAGGGTACCAGACTTTGCCCCTCTCCAATGATTCCCCACCCCTATGATGCCCCTTCCTACCCACTTAGCCCCCGCCCCTTTCTCAAACATATCTCCCCCTCTGTCCCCAAAATATATCTCTTTCCGAGTTGTTATATTATGAGTGGGGGGTACGGCGACAAACCCCATATCTCCCTCTGTCAAGCAACAGACCAGGCTCTTACTATCTCTTTATTTTAAAAACTTTATTTAAAAAAATAAATCATTTTTAATAAATGAACCTCGAGCTATCTAATAAAACAGATCAGTGCGATTACCATATAATCATCGAGAATGTTTTTTTAGTTTGTGAAACGTGCGGTGAAATAGTCTCACGTTACTTTGATTTTTCGGCAGAAAATGCGCAAGAAGATCGTATCAATTGGTCAACTTTAAAAAGAAACAAAAGAAAAACTGTGGAGAAACTTATTTTTTTTCTGTTTGTCCAGAGCAAGACTTAGAAGATGTCCAAGAAACAATCAACAAATATAACGAACTCGTTAATTACAAAACATTGAGGGAAAATGGTTGCGTTAAACGGTCGTTAATAGCGGCGTGTTACCATCACGTCGTTGGATTAGACAAAGAACGAGTTAGAGATTTATTTAAAGTGACTCAAAATCAATTTAATGAGGCACTAAAAAGATACGATGACCACTACAATAAAGGCGGGGCCGAGGGTGTGGCCCTAAGAGGTGAAATAGAGGTATAACTCGGCGGATCGCTTTCATAATGTTTATTTACCGAGAATTTGAACTTGTAAGTTTTTCGATAAGAGTTTTTTTTTCTTTTGCCAGCCGTTCGTCTACCCGCTTTTTAACTTCTTTTTCAAAGGCTGTATCGTTTTTAATTTTTTGAAGCTTTGTGCTGGTCATTGTTCTAATTTTTTGCTTAAGCTCGTTAATTTTCCGAGCTCTCTCGTAATCAATAAGAACTCTTCGTGCTATATATTTCCGTCGTTGATGGCTTGAGACACGTATTCTTCAATCGTGTTAAGTTTGGAGTCTGCTAATATTTTAATCTGGTCGTGCTTTTTCAGCTTGGTGGATAATCGCCTAGACGCGATTCTAAGCAGAATATCTACACCAAAAGCGCCTATAAAGGTTCCTTCTAGCACCAATCCAACGGGGTCTGATATAACACCCAAGAGAGCGGGAATACTGACAGCCCCTGCTATAGCCCCCAATCCTTCTAATCCTATCTCTACGTAATTAATAGTATCGATCACTCTCTTTATTTTTTTATAAGTGCGCTCTCGGTGGTCTCTCTCTTTCAAGATTAAAGATCGAATCTCTTCAATCTTTTTAAGTCTGTACACTTTTGTTTCTTCGTTACTATTTCATCGGAGTACATCTCCAGAAATATCGGGGTATAATACATTATTACTCATGTTTTTAATATAAAAAGATTTTAAAATTAAAATATCTCCAACTCGATAATGATACCCTCACCCTTATTGTTGAATACCTGTCCTTTTCACCGCTGATAGAAAATGTCAGTTTGTCGATTATACCGTTTTTAAGTTTTTTGAAATCCTCGACTCTATCAGGCTGGGGTTCGCGCGTACCCACGGGTACGATTTTTAAGATGTCAGAAGGACGACCATTAAAAAAGTTTTCACTCGTACTTAATTGCGGGCAGCGAATAAACAAAAATTTAAACGGATTAACGTCGTAATACCCCGTATACACCACTTTGGGTACCAGTCTTCCTTTGGGTAAATTGAGTAATCGAGATACTTCTCTGTTCAAGCGCAATTTGAGATTTACGTCGGTTATCACCAACGTCACCTTTTGAGATTCTCTAAATATTTGAAAACTTACCCCGGGTATAGAATTTAAAATGAAATTGAACCAATCGACGTCGTACCACCCCGGTGGTATGATGACCGAACCGGTGACTCCGAGTGGCAACGGCTCTAAATGACTCGGAGGAATGAAATCGAAATCATCACCCGTCACGATAAGACTTCCTCTTATAATCACCCCTGCTTCTCTACTATCTCTCAACTCGCTCAACTCGCTCGCACCCATATCTCCTTCAATAAACTTTAAAGCCAATTCCTCACCTTCAAAGATTTTTCTTTCTCTAACAAATAATACTCTTACTAAAGATTGAAGCGTATTAAGTTCTATTTCAGGTTTTGGTATTTCTGAATTCATGTCGGCTAAAATCAACCCTCGCCGATCAGCCATGATTGCTCTTTTTCTTTTGTTTGATTCTAAAATGGATTCTAGTCTATCGTCTTCGTGAGCTTTTATAAGATCGCTTATAGTTTTTGTAAAACATTTTCATCGTTAAATAAATAGTGGTATGGTATATCGGGTAACAATCGCTCTATAAAATCTCTATCCGGCGTTGTTATGTGTACATCTGAAAGAAACTCCGCGGGTATGGGGGGAGGTTTATCTGTGGTAAACGCGGGTCTCCCATCTATTTGCGTAAACCAATCAATCTCCGTGGCGCTGGAAATATTAAAATATCCGGCGTTAAACAACACCCTTTTTACACGTATAGATTTTTGACCGTTTAAATTATCTACGACGTCTTCTAATTTAAACGTCTGCTCATTTTGAAACAAGTGAAACGAATGCATTTATTTTAAAGTCTTTTTATATTAAAACTGAAACTAAAATAATGAGTGATTTTAAGTCGTTAAAAAAGCAGATACAATCGATAGCCGATCAGGTAACGAGACAAGTAAATCAAAATGTAGCCAAGGCAAACGAGCTAAAACATCAAGCTGCACCCCAAGCAAAGTTTTTAAACAGCACTAAACCCAGTGAACTGGAGGTCATAGTTAATAATACCAACGGATTTTTAACCATGTTTCCCGACTTAACCTCGGACTACAAATTGCCTCACGTTGAGACGGACGAGGATGTAGATCGTTGGAAATCACACCCCATGTCGATTTATCAAAATCAGTTAAATTTTGCGATCTACCGCGCTACTACGGGCTGCGGTGTTGGATTTGATCTTTTAAACTCGAGCAACCGTTACGTTTGGGCCATCTTTAACTTTCATTTATATTTTACGGTTAGAAAGATCCTGTACGACATTGCCGCTCCTTTACCGGGAGATGACACATTTCACGCTCTAGACAACAGTTATAATCACAGAGCATTTACCGATACTTGTATGTTGTTTGGCATAGATCAAAACAAGTCTTTTAAACAGACGAGAGACACAAAATCTAACGGTTTAGGTACCTCATATATCTTTAATAAAGGCAAGTTTGTGGCGGTTGGTGAATATGATAAAGCACTACCCAACAAACCCAACGTTCTTTACGGCAGCTACCACGGTCTAGACAGTCCTAAAAAGAGTGGAAGCAGTTACGTTCCTTGGACGGTTATTTACATCGAACAAAACGAATCGGTACAAAAGGCTTGGTTAGATTTTATACCCGCCAAGAGTTCGTTTACCTCCGCGGGAATCATAAAGATCAACGAATCAATTAGATCTTACGTGTACGCTTTACTCGGTGCGCAGGCTCAAACAAAAACGAGCGTATTATCACCGGGAACCGGATTAGACGCTCAGAGACAATTTAACGTCATCGTTGAAGATATCATCAATGCAGCAGACGACATGGAAACGAGTATCGATCAATTTCAAGACTCTTTGCAGTATGCCAGAACGCCTTTAAATTTTGTCGTGAAACCGGGGTTGTATTTAATTCCATCGGATATGAACCTGAGGGTTGGAACGCACGACGGCTATAACAACAATCTTCAAATCGCTACCCAGAGTATGAACACTGGTTTGGTGCCAGATTTAAACTCACAACCTCAGCCGGACGACTCTTTTGATGACACCGATGACGTCGCGCCACCAACACCCCCAGAGCCTATGACGAACAATGTTGTATCACCAACACCTGCACCAGCACCAACACCAGCGCCATCGCCAGCACCAGCACCAACACCAGCGCCATCGCTAGCACCTACACCAGCACCAACACCTACAGTTGAAACTACAAACTCACGAAGACGAAAAATTATCGATGACGGTAGGAATGTTGGCTATCGTTGGTATGGGTATGTTGGCTTACGAGGCAACGCGATAAGTCACTCTAATCTCACAACACAAAAAAATAAGCCTTACCAACTTTGTGCTGCTTTTATTTTTTTGTTTAAACTTGATTACAACTATAATTACCATCGTTTTTGCAGGTACGCAAACACCAAGGCTCCCACACCCAAAAACAAAGCCCACACGTGTTCGGCCAACCACGATACGGACTTACTCAGCGCGTTAAATATCCAACTGAGTACACACCTTGTTCTCTAAAACAGAGTTCTGATCTTTTCCGCCGGAGTCGTGTCGTCGCCTAATATTTTATTAATCGTTTCTTTGATTCTAGCGATCTGACTTTTGAGCCCTCGTTCGTTGGCTTTTGCGGCTTCTAATCTGGCAGATCTTTCAGCGTCTAAGTCGCTCAATTTATCGTTTAACTCTCGTCGACCCTCTTCGCTGTGAGATTCGTCGAGTTCTTGTCTCGTGGCTGCAATCTCTCGGTCCAGTTCTGTGAGACGCGATAAATTAAGTTCTAGGTTACCTTTCAACGTCTGAAACGGTGTCTTGTTCTAAATCGTCTATAATCTCGATTACCTCATCGGTGACTCTGGGTAGTTCTGTCATGGGGATACTCTCGGGTTGTATCGATTGCAGGTGTTGGCTTTGATCGTCACTGAGTGTCTTACGTTCGTAATGCGTAAAACCTAATTTGTTTCTAATAAAATCTCTACCGTTTAAACCCATCTTACATTTAACTCTATAGTCCTCAGAGTCAAGAATCTGTCTGGTTTTCTTTGATCCGTTAACCTTAGTAAGCCTTTACCAGTGTCATAAAATAAACCTTCTGTGTTGAGAATAAAGTTTTCGTATCTCGGAGATATTGGTTTATTGTATATGTTATAAGTATCGTAAAACTCATCAACGCGCGCCTATTAGTGACCATGCTTCTTGCTTGATCTAAAACGTCATCTATGTCGGTAGTGAGGATTGGTGGTGCAGGAGTATCAAAGTTGTCGTCCAGATTGGTCTCTGCTACATCATCATCATCTTCATCGTAATCGTAATCCTCAACGGGGTCAAAGTCAAATCCTCCTTCAGCCATTTATTTAATAAACCTATTTAAATTATGCCGTTTTCATTATACTGCCCGGTAGTATACCCTGGGTCACCAACCAATTTTGCGTGGCCAGAGCTCCACTTATAATGCCCGTCAATTTGCCCATATCTTCTACGCATAGTTTGTTTAAATCCGGCGCTTTCATTTTGAATAGTTTAGCTCCTACCATAGCGTATCCCATCGAAAGACCGATATGACGGCTCCGTGATAAATCGTATTTGCTATTCCGTTGGTGTCAAAGTTACTCATCGTTTTTAATATAACAATTTTTAAATTGCTGGTTTATTTCATGTCTAGCGTTTTGGGGGCGCTGGGTGTAGTGGGTTGCGTGACTATCGGCACTGGCTGTATTACCGGCGCAGTTGCCTTACTTTTTAGTACCAGCAGCCCCACCCCTATTATAGACGCTATAGCCCCCCACATCGCCCAAGAGTTGTAGTCTGGTGAGCTCGTAGCTTCGTCCGATGTTACGTTCATTTTTGCTAATTTTAATTTTATCTGTCTATTGTGCTCGGCTAAAGCTTTACCCCGCTGTATTCGTTTAGGATTTTTAGTCTTGGTCACTCTCGTTACCGTCGGTGACATAGTTGTTTTTATCGGTTGGGGCGTCTCTGTCTCTGCTGGTTGAGCTGCAGGCGTTGCTGTCGCTGCTTTCTGATCTTCCATTTATTATATTAGGTTTATTAAATTTCAAATGTTTTGTTGTGATAATCGTAGCAACTAGGGGTGATATTAAAGTTCCGTACTTGTAACAAACGTCGCTCAACATACCAGCCATACTCGCGCTTATAATAGGATCAGAACTCAAGTCGTTGGTGAGTTCTTCTTCAGAATCTATAGTGACGTTATATCCTAAAACTTGTACGGGTGTAACCACAACTAACACTCTCGAAAATAGACTTAAAGTGTATTTACCAACGGTTTGAACAATTTCATTTCCAAATTTAGTTTCGTACAGATGATACAGCTTGTCGAGTTCTTTACTGTCAAGAGCTTCGATATGTTTAACGGTGTATTCCTTTCCCAAGTACTTTTAGAGTTTCCGGCTGCTACGACACCGCACAAACGATCTTTATGTTCTGCGTTGTGATCTTGTTCGTTCGTTAAAGTAAGTTTTAGGTCCTCCATTTAATTAGAAACGAATTTAATTTTGTTGTAGCTTTTGCAATCTTGTTACAAAAGCAAAGGTATTTATAGGTGTAAAACGATAGATTAAGCGATATGAAAATAGCAATATTTGAGTATTTGCAGTTTTTGGCTATCATTTACTTACAGCAAAATGTATTTTGTTGACGTTTGTTGATAAGCAAATTGGAGTTTGTTGAATAGGTTGCTACTCCACTAGCTATTAATTGTTACTCACCTAGCTATTGATTGTTACTCACCTAGCTATTCATTGTTACTCACCTAGCTATTAATTGTTACTCAGTAACCAACAGCTGTGATTTACGTGTCTTCCGCTAAATGCCATCTTGCTTAGCGCGCACGTCTTTTTACGATATTTAATCTCTTGATCCGAAGAGCAATCGTCCACGATAAACAACGTAGCAACACCTTCAAATATTTTCCTGTAAAAATCGATCGCTTCGTTGAGCGTCATCTTGTACAATTCCGGATCGCAGAGGTATACCTCGGGATCTGCTTGAATCCACTTTCTTTCGATGTACGTTTTGTTTTTAAATATGGTAGGGCAAATGATGACTATCGCCTCAAATGTGTTTTTATAGTCTGACTCTAACAGATCCAAAATCCATTTGGTTTTGCCCGAATTTGTTTTGCCGACGATTAAAGCGCAATGCGGTTGTGTCATTTTAACTTAACAGAGATTTAAAATTTCCGTCTTCCAAGTTCAATTGAGCATCCATGACTAAAAATACGTACATCATGAGGTCACCTTGACCTTCGGCTTCTCTGTTAAATTGAATGTTGATGCCTCCTCCGTCTCCGAGTTTCCTACCGGATCCGTGAGCGGAATTGTCGTCGTTACTTCTAAAATCGAGCCACAGACCGTACTTGTCTTTTAGGTAGTCTCCGAGGTCAAAACCCGTCAAATTTAAGTCTTTAGCTACTCCGCGCCCGCTTTCGGTATCGCTGTCTCCAAAGAACTTGTTGATTTCATTCCAGTGTTGATACTGAAACATGCCTTGACTGTAGAGTTGATTGGGTTTACCTTCTACGGTCACCGATATTTTGGTTATTTTTGGATTGTAAAATCGCTGCGGATTTTTGACCGCGAGATCTTTAAACAAAAACAAAATACCCTTGAGACTCCTGATGGGTTGATTGACGCTGACGTTCCAAAGGGTGTCCGATTTGTTGACAGATCTAACTTCTAGCGAGTGGATTTTATCAAACAGATATTGCATTAACCCCTTGTGTTTATTCCTGATGGTAATAGCTAGGTCTCTGTTGGTCACCACTTTGTATTCGAGAGACAAGTCTGAGATAGAATACATCGCCGCCGTATCTGAACTGTTGACTACTTTTTCGTGATCGTTAAACTTTATCTCGAACGTCAGAGGTTGTTTTAAACCGCTGGGGAAAAAAAGGGTGATGCGAAGTCAGTATGTCAATGTCTAGGGGAATACAATATCTGTTACCATAGGCATCCGCTTAGGCATCCGCTTAGGCATCCGCTTGATCCTTACCGTTGTTGGCGCCCGCGTTAGCATCTTCAGCCCCAGTTCTTAGTTTAGACACGTTTAGACACGTTTTCTTTTTCTATGCCCGAGTACGCCATGTTTCGAGTCATCGAGTTGTTGAGCCAATTGTCTTTAAAATTGTGATACACGTCGGCGTGACGATAACTTATAATTTCGTGACCTTGAAGCCTGACGCTGATTTCGCTGACTAAATTTCTGGTCAAATTGCTAAAAATGGTTCTATTGTTGTCACTTCCACCGTCGAGTTCTAAATTGAAAGCTAGTTTACAAGTGCCGGGTACGATCACGTCGTCCACACCCAATTGAGGAATTTTGACCCTCAGCGTTTGCCCCGCCGATATACTACTAGGATTGTGGGTAATGACCACCTCTTTTCTCTCACCCTTGATAGATCTGGGTATTTTTAATAGCCTGCTGGGATTGAGCTTTTTTCCATACGCATTCATTTTATTTATACGAGTTTTAAATTTAAAGATATTTGTAGGCCAATAGACCCACCAATAGCGTACCTCCTGCGATAAACGCCAGTTCTCTTTCTATTTGTTGGTCGCTAGGTTCGTAAAAGTCTTCGAGTTTGGGTTCGGTAGTTCGGTAGATTGACCACTCACCTCGTTGTAGTAACGCAACGCTCGGTCTACGTTAGAAAATGTTTCTTTAGAGGCATTTTGTTTTCTGATACGTTCGTTTAGAAAATCTAGATATTTCGTTCGTTCTCGTTGCCACTTATCTTTGGCGGCTGAGAGTTGTTCTATCGCTAAATCGTGTCTCTTACGCTCCTCGTCACTCTGTTTCAGATTTGAAAATAAAAAGTTTGAACCAGTAAAAGCTAAGGCGTTGACGATCGCGCCTCCTAACATCATAGCAACGCTAGCCATCTTATTATAAACGTCTTTTATATTAAATAATATGCAAACATTATAGCCCGAATGGTTATTGGAGAAGTGAAAGTGCCGTCGACCATTTACACGATAAAACAAAAATCGATAAAAAGGTAATCAGAGATTGGCTTAAAAAACAAGCGATATGGGAAATTTATCTACCGGGTCCTGCGTATGTACCCAGGCCTACGAGTCCTTCGCGAGAGTTTGAAACACCAAACGACTTTCACCAAATGGATGTGCTATACCTACCCTGGGATAAAGTAAAACGCAAGACTTATAAATACGCTTAGACGGTTGTCGATGTTGCGAGTCGATACCACGAAGCAGAACCTTTGGTTTCTAAAACGGCGGATTCCACCCAGGATGCTATCGTCAAGATTTACGCGAGATCGCCTTTGAGTTACCCTAAAACGTTGAGAGTAGACGCCGGTACCGAATTTAAAGGCGCATTTAAAAAATGGATGGCCTCAAAAAACGTCGAGATTATCGTAGGCGAACCCGGAAACCACCGATTGCAGGGTATCGTAGAAAGATTTAATCGAACGCTAGCCGAGAGACTGTTTGGTCATCAGTACGCTCAAGAAATGTTAAATCCCGAGAGTAGAAACACGCAGTGGGTCGAGCGATTACCCAGCGTGATCAAAGCTATAAACGATGAAACGACGAGATTAATAGCTAAAGCGCCGTCAGAGGCGGTTAAACTAAAACAGGTCCGGCAATCTCCGGCTAACCCCGTTAAAACAAAAGAGCAACAATTACCGCAAGACGCTATGGTTAGATATTTATATTACCCGGGTGAGCAAGAAAGAACGAGTGAAAAAAAGAACGAGTCAATTTAAAATGATTAACGGTAAAAAAGTCACGACGGGTCCTACTCTTTATTACCTGCAAGACGGTCCAAAAAGGAGTTTTGTGAGACAAGAGCTTCAAGTCGTACCGGAGGACACGCAATTACCGCCTAATTAATATCTAGATTACGGTGACCATAAGCGAGCGTGTGTATTCCATCCGGTAAAATGTACCTCTTTGTGTCCAACGGACTCAACGATAGTTTATTTTGAGATACGGTGTAAAGGATGTGATTGTCCGATCTAATGTGAGTCATGGTTTCGTAATGAGATTTCTCGTTTAAGATGCAGTCGTAATAGTGTCGGTGTTTTAATTTCTTAGAGGTGACCGATTTTGTGACTCCCTTGGCTTTTTTCAAGTTGATGTCAGCGGTTAAAATCGAGTACATTTTAGGTCTTATGCAAACGACTTCTTTGATTATTTTTTACCTCCAAACTCGTCTTTAAATTTACCGATAACTTTCTTATTGGTTGGGTCGTACAAAAGATGATCCGTCGGATAATTCGAAAGGTCGTATTGTTGCCCGTTTTGCTGCATATCTTTGTATACGTCGTCAGTGTAAACGCTTAAGAGTAAACTGTCCGTGTCAGTATACAATAATCTGACTCGGTCTCCATACGTCGCTTTCATTCGATTATAATAAAAATCGTACATCAGCGTCTTTGAGAGATCCAAGATACTCACTCCGCAGTAGATCGGTTTGTTTAACACGGTTTTAGTCTTGTACATTTCGACAAATGACAACTCACATTCTTTAAAGATCGATGTCTGTTTGTAGTTTGGTTTAGACACAATCATTTTGTATCTTTTATGCTCATCCTCTCTGAGTAACTTTGCGTCAATTCTAACGTCTTCCATCGTTTTTCCAAAAACGCTATTATTCATGAGTTTAAAAAAATCTTTTTCAAAGTTAAAAGTCGCTTTAGTTCCGAGTTGAGTGTTTATATCGATGTACGACTTCATCCAAGGCTTCTGTTTAAACCCCAAGACGCGATGTACTTTTTTGAGTTTTAATCCGAGCTTGATATAAAGCTGTAAAGTGATGTAGTGCAAAACGTACTTGCGTTTGGGTTTTAGCGTGCCGGTTAATTTGGGTACTTTGCTACTAGGTTCGGTATCCAATAACTCGTTTTGATAATCAGACATCCATTATTGTGGTATGATTATGTTTTCTGGCGCTAGTGGGTAATCGTTGTGCCAATCGTGAAGAGCAGCTGGGTAATCGAGGTCTACCTCTAAGAAATAGCCCGTATCTGACGGTTTATCAATCGACATGATATACTCGGTATTGAATTCCTTGGGCTTTAACCACTTAAAATCTTTGTACGGCAAGTACTGACTCATAGCCCAACCGTATAGGTTATTAGCGTCTAGATAGGTCACGTAACTCGTTGGTTTATCCGGATCGTGGTCGGGCAGATATTTATTGTTTGCTTTGTGATATCTCGCGCTACCGACGCTCGACATGCCTCCTCGTTTCGCTCTCTCAACAAATAAATGTTTGTCTACGTCTTGCAATAGTTCGAGTTCTATCTGAGAGTGTTTTAACAGTGCATCCCACGATAACCCGGGTGCGGTGAAATAATTAGCCGGATCCAACTTATAATTTTTTTTTACACACGCGTCTAAAATTCTCAAACACGCCGGCTAGTAATAACGTGTCGGTAGTCACGTACAAGTCGTGATATTCCCCCAAGTTTTTTACCTTAAACTCTTTCCACACTCGTCGAGCTCTGTCATAGTCTTCTCGCGATATCCCTTCGTCTTTTAGACTGCTGTAAAACTTTTCGATTGGTGGTAGACTGGTCTCTTCAAATTTATCAAACGAGTCCATATATTCGTAAGGGTAAACTCCTTTTTGTAGTAAAAGGTCTAAACTCTCTGGCGAATTTTTAAAATGTTTTCTCAGTAAAGTAAACGACTCTTTTGGACAAGCTTTGACTAAGTTGTCAAGCGATGACGCCATAAAATTGAACGAGTCTATAAATCGTAGATTTCCGATTGAAAACGAAATGTACTTTTCTGAATTTCTAGGGATACAATTTATATTACCTTTGCAAACAGAGATGCCTTGCATGATCAAATGCGCGTCGTAATTTTGTAAATTGTGTAATATGACCGGTATCGTAGTACAACCGGGTTTAACACGTAGCTTGGTGTTACAGTAGGCGTGCGCGCACCTCTATATCTACCCGTGACGTGGCAGTGATCTCTCACCTTTCTAAATGTGTTGATTTTCTTTTTGCATTCGAGACATTTAGACTCGATAAATCCATTTCTGTTTTCGTACTGATGTTCTTTTATTTGTTTTTCTGTTTTTGGTTTTTGGGGTTTCTGGCATTGACAGTTGTTCGAGTAATTGGGATAAATTGGTTTCTGGCAAATCCAACACGTGTTTGTTTTTTCATGATGTTTTTTATCTCGCTCAGTAAATTCCATGGGTATGGGATTAGCAAATATGCAATTAATATCTCGTTGTAATTGTAACATCTGCTCTACAAACTTAGTTGTGGCGTCTTTGCCCCTGTAAGTTTCTCCATACATATTTTTACCATCACATCTAACGACTACCAACGAATAACCGCTTGCTTTGTGAATGTTTGTCGTTTGCGTGTTTTCCTTTTTATCGTGCTGAGTTTTTTCTAGTACCGATTCAAAGTCGGCGTAAATGACAAATGGTGCGTCCTGTGCAAATTTGTGGTTTTTAAATTTTAATACGTTGTTCTCAGGGAAAACGATTTTAGACGGAGGTTTGTCTATTCCCTCACAATCTTGTTTGTGTCTGTCTAGTTTTTCTTGCGTTCCGTAGTGTGACAGACATCTTTTACAAAAATATTTCTTGTGTCGATCAGCCGTAACAGTATAAAATAATCTAGAAAATTGCTTTATCCAACAGTAGTGACTCTAATCACCGTTGGAAAACAACAACAGATCGATAGCCTCAACGGTAGGATCTGTGTTTTTAGATAATGCCAATACATGTATGTTATCTTGTTCAGTATAACCAAAAACATTTATTGACAGATTATTTTGTCTTTCTACCCTAGACATTTGATCCACTGGTGTGGGAAAGTCTATATTTTCGAATTTCAATCCATCGTTCGTATTGTATATCGTAGTTCTCTCTTTATGGACATGATATTTTGGGTTGTTTTCGATTCGCTGTTTTACTTTGTCCGAATATTTACCAAGAGCGGCCCTCAAACACCATCTCAAACATTCGTTGTCTTTGTTTTGTACGTTGATAATCGCCCTTTTATTTTTGAGATAGTCGGGTAGCTCTATGTAAGAACTACCTCCTGCTTGAGCATGGGGCCGTATCATAAGTCCGACGCCTCATAGGTCCGACGCCTCATAAGTCCGACATTTCGGACTAATGAGGCGTCGGACTTATGAGGTGTCGGATTTATTTATTCCGCCTCATAGGTCCGACGCCTCATAAGTCCGACGCCTCATAAGTCCGCCAACGGAAAAACGAGGCGTTTAATTTGTCGGACTTACGAGGCGTCGGAGCTATGAGGCGTCGGAGCTATGAGGCGTCGGACTTATGAGGCGTCGGACCTATGAGGCGTCGGACTTATGGGCCTTTATTTGGTTAGGGGATACGATTTTGTCGGACTTATGAGGCGTCGGACCTATGAGGCGTCGGACTAATGAGCGGACCCCTTGAGCATAACGGTTTACGTTAATGTAAAACGCGGGTATTTTATCGACTACCCAACCTGATCCTCGATTTGTATGACTCGCGTGTTTTTCTTTTACTTGATCGATCGCTTCTTTAAGAATTTGCTTTACCTGACTCTCCCTCAAAATAACCACATTGTTACTGATAAAGGTAAATTCAGCATTCACCCGTTCTCCATCAGATACAATTTTAACGTATCTCACTGTAATTGCAATCTGAACCTTTATGTTAGTGAGTTCTCTAAGTTCTGATACGACTTTGCTTTCGATCTGTCGCTCGTGAGTGCGAAAAAAACAGTTCAACGTCATTATTAAACTGTTTCGGAATCAGTTCCCAGTTTCGAAAGTTATTTCTAAACCTTCTCGTGCCTCTGAAGTCAGCCTCTTGAAAATCTTCGGGAGATTTAAATCTCTTGATCGCTGAGAATAAATCTTTTTTTTTCAAAACTCGACCATTATAACCCGTCGGTACGTATTCTAGATTGTGTTCATCTACAATCTGTTTGAGCTCATGTAGTGTCTTTTCCCTCAAGTGTTTAAATTTACTCTCTTCAGCCCTTATGGCTTGAATATAGTCTCGACGAGTATAATTTTCTCGTTCATCGATCTCTATATTATTTTGATCAACATAACTCTTCAATGCAGCTTTAACCCACCGCGAATAGCCTTTAGGTGATGGCTTTGAGTTGGTCTCCATTTAATATATAGATATATTATCTCTTCAAATATGGACTAGAAAATATTTTTTTTATTTTATTTTTTTTGAATAAAACCAAAATGTTTATCCACTGACAACAGAATTAGACTCGGAAATAAACAGGGCCAACAAGTTCATAGGAAGTGAGTCGACACTATTCGAGAGTGCATGAGAATGCATATGAATAGATTTTGAGCGGCCTTGACCGCTCAAAATCTATCATGCTTGAAATGGAAATTTTCTAGCACAAGTACGCACAATTGCACAATTGTGTGTTGTGTAAACCCCAGTTCTAGTAAACTGTTTGATTAGTCATGATCACCCCAGTGACGTAGGATATTTTGGTTGACGGTTTCCTGAAATTTTAAAATATTGCACAATAAACCCCAGTGACGTAGGATATTTTGGTTGACGGTTTCCTGAATTTTGAGAATATTGCACAATGCACAATTGCGCAATGTGTTATAGTCTCCAATTGGAATTTTCTAGATGGCACCACTTATAAAACACTATGATCATGAGTAATAATTTTTTTGGCTATATAAGTAGACAAATGAACAGCCCTGCCATTCAACAGACATTCTACCCAGCAGATAGACGTTCATCAGCCTAGCAGCATCAACAACTGCAGTAAAAAATACAGAGCAGTAATATCTACACTTGTTTTAATCAAGCAACCCCCACTGAAAAGGTAAACTATAAGCTATGTTTTTTTACTAAAATTTTTAATAAAAGTGTGCGAGGGAGCTGTACAGTACGTAACAAAGTTTTAAAGTGAACTTTTAACTGTTTAAATTATTATTATTTTTTTAGATCCTAAAAGAGGAATTGATCGAGACACAACTTGAAATCCAGCAATCCAAACAAGTTGTCTGCACCATCGAAAGGTAAACATAAATATTCACCCTTGACTAGTGTGGTATATTTCCCGTAAATTGTATAAATGGTACTCACAATAATCGGAAGAAAACGACACAATTTTGCAGTAGCGCGTACAAGACTCACGTTCCACACAACAACCTTTTACAATTTCAACCCTGGAGGGCGCTATCACACAAATGCATGTCGACTAGATTTTTGAGGGATATGAGCAGTTTCAAAGCACACAACATTTTTTGTAAATAACTTTCAACTTTTTAGTATTTGTAATTTTTCCGATACAACAGCAATCATGACTACTATTTGTAACAAAAGGTTGTCTGAATACTGCATCAAAATTACCATTTCATAAAAAGGATGAAAATATATATATGCCACTATATTTATTATTTTTTCGTTCTGTCTTTTTTAGAAACACTATGGAGATTCCAAGGCAGACCATTGGCATAACTCACGTTGAGGAGGCTAACGATATCATTAGAACTAGTGATGACATCATGCTTATGAATTGAATTTGTTTAACAAAGAGAAGGGAAGTGGCACTTCCCTTTTATCAATAGAACTAGTGATGACATCATGCTTATGAATAAAATTTGTTTGACAAAGAAAAGGGAAGCAGTACTTCCCTTTAGTTCAATATAACTCTGACATCATTTTTGATCTATATTTATTATATTATATGTTGTTAAAGTTATATGTTTTAATAAAGTAAAAACTCAGACATGTAAACCTAAGAAAGCGTTGTTTGTCTATTTATGTATAAGTATTGATAGAGGGCGCCACCAGTTGCTGTGAGTCTGTGTAAAGATCTCCAAGACGGCAAAAGATATTAGATAGTAAGAGACTGGTCTGGTGCTGGACAGGGAGATATGGGGTTTGTCGCCGTACCCTCCACTCATAATATAACAACTCGGAGAGAGATATATTTTGGGGAGAGAGGGAGAGATATATTTGAAAAAGGGGCGGGGGCTAAGTGGGTAGGGGGCATCATAGGGGTGGGAAATCATTTGAGAGGGGCAAAGTCTGGTACCCTCCACTCATAATATAACAACTCGGAGAGAGAGATATTTGGGGGAGGGGGATCTATTTGGGGGAGGATCTATTTGGGGAGGGTCATTTGGAGGAGGGGAGGGAGAGCGGAGGGAGATCTATTTGGGGGGGGGAGAGGAGAGGGGTAATTAAGGGGGAGATAATAGGATTTGGAATAGTACCTGCCCTTCTCCCTACTCATCTGAACCCAGAGACATCATGGAGTCATCATCCTTGCTGTCTCTCTCTTCTAGTTGAGACCTGCCAAGCTGCAGATAGCTTGCGATTTCTTTTTGAACACGTCTCTTATTCTCTGAACTTGCCACGAACACCGCACTTCTTGCACCTTCACAAGCCATTAGAGCAGCTGCTGCTATAATTGGCAACACAAATTTTAAAAAAGATTTACAACAACTTCTAAGGGAAGTGAGAACACTCAAGAATATTACTGTAACATTGATGCTAAAAGTCGCTTACTTATGACAAGAACACCATGTGAATTTGCCAAGTTAGTCTAACTGAAAAAAATTCACATAATCAATGCAATTGCATCGCATTCATTTCCTCATCAAGAAGCATTTGCTTCCACTGTATATGTTGGTGTATCATTTGTGTGTTTAGATTTGCGGTTCAAAATAGATGAAAGTGTGATTTGTTTTCATTGTTTTATTTTTCATAAAAAAAACACGTTTGGAGAACATTTTTCAAGAAAAAAATTGGTTGAAGAACACAGACAACCGGTTTTTTTTCTAAACTATTTCTTAAAAAGAAAAAATATAACAGTGGATGCACTCAGAAACTTCTTTAGACCTGTCGGGTGCATGTGTTGTGGCTGCAATGGCCTTTTGTCAATTCCTCATGACTTTTTAACATTTGACCGAGCGGCAGATCCAAATACTGTTGCTGTATCTGCTTAGTTACATAACAGGTGTTTAGCAATAACGATCATTTACAGTGTAGAAGAAAGTCACAAATGTATACCAAGCTGGGGATTGCTAAGAGCTAGCCCCATAGATGTGGCCAATGTACTGGACTACCTCCGTAAACATAGGCCACACATCCGCCATCACTGAACCTACTCGCACAAGGCCTGACCAATATTCCCGACGCTCACGTCTAAATAAGGCTGCATCCGAATCAACTGTCTAGAACTAGGTCTAGGGACACGCCCATTGAAAATACGTGAGAACGCGTTGACAATAGACGTAGCCGTAGCTCTGAAGCCCGTTTCGGACACGGCCTCATCAGGAATAGTCAGACTATTTTTATCTGGGAACCAGACTACCACCAGGCCTGCAGCGTGCCTCGTGCATGTGTGATTGACAGGTGAACGATCCCTGCATATTGGTTCGTATCCCGTCAGGTATTGCGCGAGGTTATTGTTCAGTTGGACCAAAAAACTGCCAAGAAGGCTCCAGAAATAATCGTAAATTACGCAGCAGCTGGGCAACTGACACTTGGAACAGGTTCAAACTTTGTTATTAAGAGGGTGAGTGTATTTTTAAAGCATAAATGAACTGGGTCTGAAGTCGCAATGTGGAAATAACTTTGCAAACTTGTGCGAGTAGGTTCAGTGATGGCGGATGTGTGGCCTATGTTTACGGAGGTAGTCCAGTAAATTGGCCACATTTATTGGGCTAGCTAAGAGCTAGCGGTGGAGCACAGGATTCGTGATCAAGAGGTTGTGGGTTCGAGCCCCACCGTGGCCATGCGTGTTGTGCCTTTGAGTAAGGCACCTTACCTCAATTACTTCTCTCAACCCAGGTGTTAAATGGGTACCGGCATTGTTCAATGCTGGGAAGGTAACAGACTCGCTGTGGAGGAGGTGTGGCGATCCCCCACAGCAGCATTTCATGGACTCGAGTCTGGTCCAATCGCTAACGAAAGAGAGATGGGCACTCCGTTCCTGTGAACACAGGTTTGTCCCCTTTACCTTTTTTAAGAGCATGCTTGCCCGAATCACGTGAAACAGCAACACTAGCTTCAATGTAAAGTCTGTATAGTATAAATGTTGATCGAGAACATGAGATGAATATATCAGTACACAGATATTCAATTCCCCATGCGCAAATGGCCTGTTGTACATCGGAATGGCAAACAGTATCAATGCATTACGTTGCTCAGACATTAGGGCTTTATATACTTTCTTACAAAGTACAAAGAGCCATAATGAGACCACCAATACACTCCAACGTTTTTAATACGCTTGTGTACTGTGTCAAAGTTTTTAATAGTAAATTTGAGTTTGCTTTGTGCAGCCAGCCATATACTGATTGAATACCTACCATTTTTTTGTTAGGTCTACAACCCAATCTCCCTCATTTGTTTCTTTTGCCAACACGTTGTATTGGGGTCCACTCATAAGTCCGACGCCTCGTAGCTCCGACGCCTCCTTTGAGGCGTCGGACTTATAAACCGGCCCCGTTGCATTGGGTCTTCTTTGAGGAGCATATCGCACTCCTCTGCAAGTAATTCTGCCTCGTCGTTGCGGAAGTGCGCCTTTAGGAATATATTCATCTCAACAGTCACAGCATCTGTATCAGTAAAGTATACATGTATATACAAATAAATATTTTATGTTCCTTAAGAGGCAATAAGTTCATAATTGAGATCTCTCAAAACCACCATTGCAATACCTCTTGTCTGATATACCTGTAGGATTTGATTGAAAACATAAACTGAAACTTACAATAGAACAAACAAACAAACAACCAAACTTAGCCTCCGTACAATCTCAGGACCTTCGATATGTTCAACCATGGTTCAACAATTCGAGCTATTAAGCGGGATTAAACTATATATTCGTAATGGTGTAACATGCAAGAATGCAATATGTGCGCAGGCACGGATCCCCCTCCCCATCTCTGTCCCAAAAAATTGTTTTCCCACAGAAATTCCTGTAATAAAAGGCAAAACCCCTCCCCCTAACACCCAAATTTGTTTTGATAGTAATAATGTCCGCCTTGCACAAAATACGTACAGAGCCGGCTTGGTTGGGGGGAAGCCACGCCTGGATTTTCTCCTGTGCTGCTAACAACTGCCATGGAATTTTACTTGCACTCTCAACCACTCTACCACCGTTGGCATAATAGAGATGACACAACTTGCACAACTTCGCGGGGGTGATTGGAACGTGGTAGCGCTTTACCTGTCTCCCGTATGTACAGTGCCAGATTGTAAACAGGCGATTTGGATAGCAATTATTCAGCCCTATTCCTTCAGCTTCGTTGCGAGCTCTGCTCGTGAAAGACTCACATTTTGCTGGTGAGATAGTGTCTGCCAAGGGCTTTGCTCCGTCAGGGATCGTCTTCTTACTGGGCTTGGCTCCGTCAGGGATCGTCTTCTTACTGGTGTCACCATCACTGATGGCACTGCTTTCCTCATCTCTGTCTGACAAGGGACAAGTACTGTTGCTTGAACTGCTGTCACTGTAATCGTTGCGTTCAAACGCCGAGGAAGAGGACGGCTGGGGGGTCTTGGATTTGGATGTGGATCCAGGTGCTTTGTGACTCTTCACAGCCGACAGTTTCATCTTGTGTACCTTCGACATGTGGTTATATATGTTTGCGTACTCTTGTCCAGGGCGACATCCAAGAGGACACGCCGTACTTTTACTTGTAGCCGCCTTGCCAGTGTTGC
Source organism: Patiria pectinifera (assembly GCA_029964075.1). Classification (NCBI taxonomy): domain Eukaryota; kingdom Metazoa; phylum Echinodermata; class Asteroidea; order Valvatida; family Asterinidae; genus Patiria; species Patiria pectinifera. The sequence continues at coordinate 13,664,206 of CM057135.1, forward strand.
ACATGATCTTAAGCTTGGAGTAGAGACGTTGCTGCAATGCAGAAGGCCACATGGACACGCGATCTACGACACTCTCGAACACATTCTCGGTGTTGTTCTCGTCTTCCTCATCACTAAGGGCCCGTGACCATTCAGCCCCAGTATGAAAAGGGCCCCCCGGTAAGCTCGTCCCCTCCCAAGAAGTCATTTCGCACCGTCCCAGCTACCGGCCCAGGAGCTGGTCCGGTTGCTGATCAGGAACTCCTCTATCCTGGGGTCTATTGTTTGCAAGTATTGACACATGTAATATATCCAAGAAGAAACCCGCTTGTGGTTTTCATCTCTCAGCGCGAAACAATAAAACACTTTCGTCGGCACAAATCAAAACCCCTGCCATGGGGTTTCGCGCACAATGGACCGTAAATTACCAAGGCGTTATGGAAGGATTATATCTTTAATCCGGTAAGTCTGCTATTGTTCTGCTCTGGACGTCCTCTGAAGGGCAATAAATTCATGCGCCTGACTGACTTCAAAACTTCTGGTCAGACAGGACCATGTACCGGACGAGACTGGACTGAAGACCGGACTGGCTTTGGACCGGACGAGGTACCGGGGGGCCCTTTTCATACCAGGGCTGAATGGTCACGGTCCCTAAACAGTTTCGATGTTCTGGCTGCAGAGGCAAAAGGAAACTTACTCATATAAATTCTACTATATTTGTAACTATCAAAAATGTAACCCCTGTCTGTCTCGGTAGCTTTGTAACAACTGAATTTCAGGGTGAACAAAAATAGAGGAATCGATGGGTATTAATCATACTGGGAAACCCTGTAATGGCACTGTCAAGCCCAACCCTTTAACACCAGATAAAGAGTAATTTTAGAGAGGTATGCAAAATGTGAGTTGCAAAGGAGATAGAATTTTAGATTATTATTATGCGTCCACCTCTACCGGTACTCTTTTTTACCTTCCTCGGATTGCTCCCACTCTTCAAACTCTTCCAGCTCTCCCCTTTCCGCTTCTCCATCCTCCTCGCTTTTCCTCCTCTCCCGTTTCTTCTTCTCCATCCTCCTCGCTTTCCTCCTCTCTCGACTCCTCTTCTCCATCCTCCTCTCCCGGTTCCTCCTTGCAAGAGTCCTCTCTCCATTCCTCTTCTCCATCCTCCTCTCCCGGTTCCTCCTTGCACGAGTCCTCTCTCCATTCCTCTTCTCCATCCTCCTCTCCCGGTTCCTCCTTGCACGAGTCCTCTCTCCATTCCTCTTCTCCATCCTCCGCTCCCGGTTCCTCCTTGCACGAGTCCTCTCTCCATTCCTCCTCTCCATCCTCCTCTCCCGGTTCCTCCTTGCACGAGTCCTCTCTCCATTCCTCTTCTCCATCCTCCTCTCCCAGTTCCTCCTTGCACGAGTCCTCTCTCCATTCCTCCTCTCCATCCTCCTCTCCCGGTTCCTCCTTGCACGAGTCCTCTCTCCATTCCTCCTCTCCATCCTCCTCTCCCGGTTCCTCCTTGCACGAGTCCTCTCTCCATTCCTCCTCTCCATCCTCCTCTCCCGGTTCCTCCTTGCACGAGTCCTCTCTCCATTCCTCCTCTCCATCCTCCTCTCCCGGTTCCTCCTTGCACGAGTCCTCTCTCCATTCCTCCTCTCCATCCTCCTCTCCCGGTTCCTCCTTGCACGAGTCCTCTCTCCATTCCTCTTCTCCATCCTCCTCTCCCGGTTCCTCCTTGCACGAGTCCTCTCTCCATTCCTCCTCTCCATCCTCCTCTCCCGGTTCCTCCTTGCACGAGTCCTCTCTCCATCCTCCTCTCCCGGTTCCTCCTTGCACGAGTCCTCTCTCCATTCCTCCTCTCCATCCTCCTCTCCCGGTTCCTCCTTGCACGAGTCCTCTCTCCATTCCTCTTCTCCATCCTCCTCTCCCGGTTCCTCCTTGCACGAGTCCTCTCTCCATTCCTCCTCTCCATCCTCCTCTCCCGGTTCCTCCTTGCACGAGTCCTCTCTCCATTCCTCTTCTCCATCCTCCTCTCCCGGTTCCTCCTTGCACGAGTCCTCTCTCCATTCCTCCTCTCCATCCTCCTCTCCCGGTTCCTCCTTGCACGAGTCCTCTCTCCATTCCTCTTCTCCATCCTCCTCTCCCGGTTCCTCCTTGCACGAGTCCTCTCTCCATTCCTCTTCTCCATCCTCCTCTCCCGGTTCCTCCTTGCACGAGTCCTCTCTCCATTCCTCCTCTCCATCCTCCTCTCCCCGTTCCCCCTTGCACGAGTCCTCTCTCCATTCCTCTTCTCCATCCTCCTCTCCCGGTTCCTCCTTGCACGAGTCCTCTCTCCATTCCTCCTCTCCATCCTCCTCTCCCGGTTCCTCCTTGCACGAGTCCTCTCTCCATTCCTCTTCTCCATCCTCCTCTCCCAGTTCCTCCTTGCACGAGTCCTCTCTCCATTCCTCCTCTCCATCCTCCTCTCCCGGTTCCTCCTTGCACGAGTCCTCTCTCCATTCCTCCTCTCCATCCTCCTCTCCCGGTTCCTCCTTGCACGAGTCCTCTCTCCATTCCTCTTCTCCATCCTCCTCTCCCGGTTCCTCCTCGCCTGAGTCCTCTCCCATCTCCTCTTCCTTATCCTCCTCCAGCAGTGTTTTCTCCATCCTCTCCTCCCCAATCTTCTGTTCCTTCCTCCCCTCCTTTCTCTCCTACTTGCATGGTCTTGATGTCCCCAACATTGACACTGAAAAGCATGAGAGAGATTTAAATAACTTGAACAATCAAAAACAATTCCTGTAGAAGCAGGTGGTCTCGACCACCAGGGCATTTCATGTCGGGTATTTTGGATTATATGATACTGCCAGCTAGCTTAGTTTTGGAAACGGGAATGACGTATATATTCGGAACATCGTCACAGCCCCTTGTCATGCTATCTGATGTAACTTATACGAGCATTGTTGTTCTGTTAGCCCATTTACAAAAAGATTCGAGAGTACGATACCATTTTACAAAAGGAAAACTAAGTGGGGTACTTCTTCTTTTGTTAAGTACCCCACAAGTGGTTCCTCGTAAGTACAGACGGAAGCCGTAAGCAATGACAATAGCCCTCCAGCCTAAAGGGCGCAGTGGTAAAAACTGAAACGGAGTACCTACCATTCTATCAATTCCTAGGTAATCTTTTTTAGTATGCTTAAATTTGAGGAAGAAAAATCGGGGGATAACTTAACACAGGTGGGCTTATAGGCACAAAATGAGAGTTTGTGTTATTATTTTAGACTTGTTTGCTGCCAGAAACAGTGACTTTTACACAAATGGCACCTACAGCCTAGACAGGGCTTGATAAACACAGTTCTCTTGAAAGGAACTTTTTAATAACTATTTTATAAATGTAAACTTGGAAGAAATAATTCTACAAAATTATTCAGATTTCTCTCAGAAATCAACATTCACTTTAGGTGTACTGTACCATACGGTATTGGAATTGGGCTGGGATTCAACCACAGATATGTAGGCCTAACAGAACCATAGACAACCATTAGCCAAGTTAAAACTACACTTATCCATTTGTTAATATCTTTCATTTTGATTGTAGCCTTGCTTCACTATCAGCTACATGATTATCACACAACCACTTACCTCAATGTCAAACATAACGCGCTTCACAGATGAGAAACCATTCGTTCTCTTGACAGCAGCAGGGGAGTAGGATGTGAGAAATATCACTGTGCTGCAGTCGTTCTCCAGGACTTCAACTTCTTCATGTATTTCCTGATCTCCTCCAACATCCTGCCTGTCCTTCCAGTTGACTGCATCTTGGATAAACTTCAAAAGAGGGCGAGGGATGCCCTGTTTGAAGTTACACCCTATAAGGTGTTAACAAAAGTACATGTATAGTCCATGTAAATTTAATTGAAACATTAAACTTCTAAATAAACTTCCAACGACAGCTTTTGACTGGAAGTCTCTGTTCATATGTCAGCATATGTGAACAAAAATGTTTTTTTTGTCACAGTCAGAGGAATTCTTTTTTCATTAGCATTAACATATGGTCAGGGTTTTTTTAAATTGTGATCTTATAATCAATGTAAAATGAAATGCTTGAATGATGGCCGGCCATATGCATTTGCCAACAGTGGTAATTACTGAGTGATAAGATACAGGTACATTGTAGAGTGTGACCCAAATCTTGTAAAGGACACTTTCCTACATAATGCTCCATTAGGCTTAAGCCATCAGGCTTTTTCACCCCCAGACTATATGTGACCCATAGTATTTCCACATGTTAAACAGGCTTGAATAGACCAGGCTCAATTTTAGCAACCACGGAATGAGAACACAAGATTCTTGGCTGAAATTAAGAATTAGCTTGCAGGAACCTCAGTAGAAAAAGCAAAATGACATAAGAAACTTGCTCAACATTCATTTTCCAAGTCCCATTGGCAAAAGCCATGGATGTTTAACCAGATCATGTGAACAGACTAACCATGCACTTCAACTTTTAATAAACTACCTATTTGAACTTGTAAATGAGCGTACCAGTGAAGGGTTGGATAGCACTCTCGGTGGTGTGAAGGGGGAAGTGCTCTTTGGCTTCCTCCCATGTCTGTACTTGAGGGAGTTGGGCTATGATCTCCTTCTGTACTACCAGGAGCTTCTTTGCTCTATCTGCCTCCTTGGCCAAGTCTCCAATTGCCAACCGTTCTGAGACAACCTTCAGGAAAACCTGAAATGATCGAGACACCATTGAATATTTAGGAATGCAAAGTAATGAACTTAGTTTCCTTTCACTTAAAAAAAAATCCCTCACTTCAAATCCAAAGGGCCTATGGGATCCGTGCGCAAAGATAAGAGGGCGCGTTTTTACCACGTTTTAGAGCCCCTTGGAGAGAACAGTGCTTGTGCATACTGTACAGTTCGCGCGACCACGTATTTATCCTGAATGTACAGAGAGCTAAGCCATAGCGTCTCCGCGTTAAGCGCCAGGCATCATCGGCGCCCGAATATGTTTAAAAAAAACACTTGTGATGGTCTCCCACACTAATCCCCGCCACCAGTAACTTTTGAAGTTCGCAGTGGATGAACCGGGCACCAGTCTATTGGTCTCCCCAACTCTCCTTTTCTGGTCGTTGATTGATACTTGTGTACGGAGCCCCCGGCCCTGGACAGTAAATGCTGTATGAGTACAGCATGTCAATGCAGTGGGTGTTATATGCTGTATTGTGCGATATGAAAGAGGGCAGATTTGTCACGGAAAAAACCAGTAGGCATACATGCAAAGTTTGGGTTAGTGCTAGTTAATTTTTGTGGATAGCTTTGAACTTGAGCGCTCTATCAGTACGTGATGAATTGAAAGTGATATCTCAGATTGTTTGGATTTGGCGTTTATCGCGTTTTGCGATGAAACTCTTCATATCTCCAGCAAAAAAATCGTGTCCATTCAACAATCGGTTCACTTTTCAGGGTCAAATTGGCAATTTCGGGCATTATTTGACTTTTGCCAGGGGTGGTGAAGTTGTGTCAAATTTTGGTTTTAGTGCTAGTTAATCTTTGTGGATAGCTTTGAAATTTTCAGGAGTGAGAGAAGACTATGCTTGGACATCTCCTGCCGATTGTTGTGTCTAGTCTAGAATTTAGGGTAAAATTGGTATTTTCAAGCATTATATGACATTTGACAGGGATGGTGAAATTTGTATCAATTGTCAATGTTAGGGGTGGTGAATACTTTTGGAAATTGTTAACATTTTCAGGTGTGAAAGAAGACTATTTTAGGATATCTGCTGCCAAATTTTTATTTGATTCGTCATTCAGCTTAATTTTTAGGCTCAAATTGGCATTTTCGAGCGTTATTTAACTTTTGACAGGGGTTCTAAAATTTTGATGTTAGGGATGGTTGAAATTTTAGGATAGCGATGAAATTTTCATGAGTCAGAAAATTCTATGCTTCAATATATTCAGCCAATTTTTGTGCCGGTTCGTCTATCGGTTAAGTTTTTTTGGGTCAAATTGGCATTTTCGAGCATAAGGCCTATATGAGGGTGCATACCAATGTTCCCCAATATAGATGTTCCCAAATACCGATGTTCCCCGAAATGCCTACCTTATAACCCTAACCCTAACCCTAACCCTAAGGATTTCGGGGAACATTGCAGTGGTGGGGAACATCGGCAGTGGGGAACATCGGGTTGGTGATATTGTATCAAATTTCGATGTTAGGGATTGTTTAAATTTTTGGATAGCGTTTACATTGTCTGGATTGCTGGAAGTCCGTGCTAGGATTCGCCTGCCAAATGTTGTGTCTATTTGTCATTCGGTTAAGTATTTATGGTCAAATTGGTATTTTCGAGCATTGTTTGACTTTTGCCAGGGGTGGCAAAATTGTATCAAATTTCGATGTAAGTGTTGGTTAAAACTTTGGAATAGCTTTGAAATTTTCAGGAGGGAGAGAAGACTATGCTAGGATATCTCCATCCGAACTTTGTGACAATTCAACATTCGGTTAAATTTTAAGGGTCTAATTGGCATTTTCGAGCATTATTTATATCTTTTGCCACGGGTGGTGAAATTTTATCAAATTTTAATTGTAGGGATGGTTACAATTTAATTTAAGGGATGGTTAAACTTTGGGAAAGCGTTTAAATTTTCAAGTTGGAGAGAAGTCTATGCTAGGATATCTCTATCCAAACTTTGTGTCGATTGGACATTCGATTCAGTTATTAGGGTCAAATTGGCATTTTCTAGCTTTATTTGACTTTTGCCAGGGGTGTTGAAGTTGTGTCAAATGTTGATGTTAATGATAGTTAACCTATTTGGATAGCTTTGAAATTTTCAGGAGTGAGAAAAGGCCATGATAGAATATAGCTATATTTTGTGTCCATTTGTCCTTAAGTTCAGATTGTAGGGTCAAATTGGCATTTTCGAGCAATGTTTGACATATGCCATGGGTGGTGAAGTTGTATCAAATTTTGATGTTTGTGATGGTTAAAACTTTTTGGATGGCTTCGATGATAAGTCTACGCTAGGGTATTTCCTGCCAAATGTTGTGTCAAGGCGTCATGTGGTTCTGTTGTTAGGTTCAAATTGGCATTTTCGAGCAAGTTTGACTTTTCATAGGGATGTTGAAATTTGTATCTCAATGCTAGTGTTGGGGACCCAATGATACCCCTTTAATTTGTTTCATGTCCTTCCTTGTCGTCCTTAATTTTGTTCGTAACGGGTTGTCCGCAAAAACATTGCGCAATGATTTTTAATTTAGTACGTTGAGTAGTAGGGATAGTGGGGGTACCAGATCAAAATGGAAAATCTGTGGCAAGCCTGAACACGTCGCTCTCGTTTCTCAAAATCCCCGATCCCAATTTTTAGAAAAAAATCTGATCAAAATCCCCCGAGGCAAATTTTTAAAAAAATCTGATCAAAATCCCCCGAGGCAAATTTTAAGAAAATCTGACGTCAGGTACCGGATCAAAATCCCCCGATCTCCATTTTTAGAAAATAATCTGATCAAAATCCCCCGATCCAAATTTTTTTAAAAATCTGACGTCGGGTACCGGATCAAAATCCCCCGATCCCCATTTTTAGAAAATATCTGATCAAAATCCCCCGCGGCAAACGTCAGGTACCAGCCTTTACCCCTTTTTAATGATTTCCCGCCCCCTCCCCACCCCTTTCCTCTCCCAATATAGCCCCCTCTCAATATCTCAGTCTCAAAATCAGGCCAGGCTCTTTATATATACACAACACAGACTCACAGTGACTGGTGCGCGAGTCTACAGTCACTTATAAATAAATAAACAAACAACGTTTTCTTATGTTTACAAATCAAAGTTTAAACTTTTATTAACGAACATGTTACTTAAACAAAACATTTTAAAAATCTTACCATTTATTCACAACATATAGGAAAGAACCTTGCAGTGTATTTATGACATCATCGTTATACTAAGACTAGGGGAAGTGCCACTTCCCTTATGACATCATCGTTATATTTAGACTAGAGGACGTGCCACTTCCCTTATGACATCATCGTTATATTTAGACTAGGGGAAGTGTCACTTCCCTTATGACATCATCGTTATATTTAGACTAGGGGAAGTGTCACTTCCCTTATGACATCATCGTTATAGTGACTAAACGTTTTTGTCAATTTTTGGTACACTTCTGATCGAGGTTTTTAACACTTAAAAAAATGGTATTAGCGGTACTTTGAAAAATCTTGCTTGTGCGATAAACCCGACGCAAAGTTATAAAGCAGCCTTTCCTCTTTTTCACAGGTTGCGATGGGTAGAGAGTACTAGTCATCATCTGAAACAGAGGAAATATAAGCATTTACACTCAATGTTTGATCAGAAACATCACACACACTAATGGGTGGCTAGACTTTTAGTGATTGTGTAGTATAGGTTGTTTTTTAAGAGAACAAAATCAATATGAAAACCTACATTTTTGCCTTACCTTTTGGCTGGTGACTGCGAGTTGAGCGTAGACGTCTGTATCGATCGACATATCATGTTGAAATGACACAGAAATACTGAATTGCACAACAGACGGAAATGAATTGCGAAATATTTTTCTGGAAATTTCCAAAGCTAAATATAGTAGTGACATGTATAGGCGTCAAGGTCGGTTTTACCTTGCAACAAGCAAACCATTCATTAATTTTTAACAGAGGCAGGGTAAAGGTCCATTACTGGGAGTCACATGGCGCACAGCTGGATATTCTAACAAGCTCGCCGCGGGGAGCCACTTGATAATAGATGAATGAGTCACTGTGTTTTACATTTCGGTTTTGTAATTAATTCTGGCGTTTATGACATTTGTGCCGGTATAACATCGCTGTGTACTCTTGTCAATTACTCTACTGGGAATTTCTACTACGTCAAGCTCTCATTGATTATGAAAAAATTGATCGCACTCCAAAAAAAAAAAAAAAATATTTTCTATAATAAAATGGAGAGTATTCGTTTAGACCGTCCGTCAAAGGATATTCTAAATGGAACAAAGCCACACTGCGTGATTACGTGCAGCGGTATAATATACCGCACAATGAAAATGTTTATCTTACTCGTAAAGTCTACATTGAGGGGAAAAAAATTATGAAAGTCAATTTAAAAACTTGAGTAAAGAGAGACTAGATGAGCTCAAACAGATTGTAGACAAACACAATCTAAAATACGTACCGACGGCTTATAAAAGACGTTTTGAAAGATTTTTGAAAAAAAAGATTTAATCTTGGCGATTAAAACATACAGACAACCCGAACACTTTACAGAGTCAGCTTTTAGAGAAACGAGAAGGTTTAAAAATTACTACAGAAACTGGGAATTAAACCCTAGACTTTATAACCACGATTTAATCAAGTTTTTTGATTCGCACAAGGAACAAACAGTCGATAAAATCAAGTCTGATTTGAGAGAGCTCAGAGGTTTAAAAGGAGAGCTTGTACTAAAAATAAGGTATCGAAAAATCAAACCGAACGATATCATCGTCAAATAAAGTCAAATAAAACAGGTTTTAAAAGAAGAGATCGAAGAGCTATTTAAAAAGGATGAAAGGTATACGAATCAAGGATCGGGTTGGGTAGTCGATACAATACTCGCGTTATACATCAAAATCAACAGATATAATCCAGCGAGAGGCAGTTCTTACATAAACCTACCCGAACATCTTAAAATTAAACAGGCGATGATAAACGTACAAAACAAAGACGACGAGTGTTTGAAATGGTGTTTGAGATCTGCCTTGGGGTTATACACGGACAAAGTAAAAAATCAAATAAGAAATAATCCTAAATACAAAATCAACGAAAGCAGGCCGTCGATTTACATCAAAGACGACGGGTCAAATTTAAAGGCGTTGACTTTCCGACACCGGTCGATCAAATACCCAAGATAGAAACACAAAATAATTTATCGATAAACGTATACGGTTATGAGGGTGAGATATAGCCATTATACGTGTCTAAAAACTACGGGGCAAAAGAGATTGATCTGCTTTTGATTTCTAAAGGTGACAAGCATCACTATTGTTGGATAAAATATTTTACGAGGTTGATGTACGACGTTACGAAACATAAATGTAAGAAATATTTTTGTCGAAGATGTCTATGTCATTTTACCAATCAAAACAAATTAGACATATCGCTGATTGTAAGGGTATAGATGCACATCCATCAAAGATTGTATTTCCGAAGGGTAAACCAAAATACATAGACGGGCAACCAGGCGAAAGAGACGTACCGATATTAGAATTTAAAAACTATAGGCACAAGCACCATTGTCATTTATGCTGACTTTGAATCCATATTACAAACAACAACACCCACACAGACACTAACATCTAAACCTACTCACTCAGACAAAGAGACAAACACAAAAAAGATTAACGTTCACAAAGCTAGCGGTTGTTCGCTAGTTGTAGTACGATGCGACGGTAAAAATGTGGATCAAGAGACTTATAGAGGCAAAGACGCTGCATCAAATAAAAAAGAGATAAAAAAACATCATGATAAAACAAACACGTGTTGGATTTGTGAGAAACCAATTTATCCCAATTATTCGAGCAACTGTCAGTGCCAGAAACCCAGAGAACCCAAGACGATAAACAAATGAAAGAAAATCAGTACAAAAATAGTAAGGGATTTATCGAGTCTAAATGTCTCGACTGCAAAAAGAAGATTAATACATTTAGAAAGGTGAGAGATCACTGCCACGTCACTGGTAAATATAGGGGTGCCGCACACGCTTATTGTAACCTCAAACTACAAATTAAACCCGGTTGTACACCGATACCGGTCTTTTTTCACAATTTACAAAATTACGACGCTCACCTAATCATGCAGGGAATGACAGAATACGATGACGAAAAGGAAATACAAGTGATCGCTAAAAATTCAGAAAAGTATATTTCGTTTTCTATAGGAAATCTACGATTTTTAGACTCGTTTAGTTTTATGGCATCATCGTTGGATAAATTAATGAAAGCTTGTCCAAAAGAGTCGTTTCATCTACTCAAAAAGTATTTTAAACATCCTGACTTGTTATTACATAAAGGAATTTATCCCTATGAATATATGAACTCGTTTGATAAGTTTCAAGAGACCAGCCTACCACCCATCGAGAAGTTTTACTGCAGACTAAAAGACGAACATATATCGCAACAAGACTACGACAGAGCTCAACGCGTGTGGAACGAGTTTAATATACAAAATCTAGGAGAATATCACGACTTGTACGTGACTACCGATACGTTATTACTTGCAGGTGTATTTGAAAACTTTAGAAGAACGTGCATAGAAAACTACGGGTTAGATCCTGCCAATTATTTACACCGCACCCGGATTGTCCTGGGATGCTCTATTGAAACACTCGAAAGCTAAACTCGAACTGTTACAAGACGTCGACAAACACTTATTTTTTGAAAAAGCAAAACGAAGGCATATCTAGCGTGGGTGGAATGAGACATCACAAAGCCAATAATCAATATCTTGATGAATACGATTCAAACAAGCCCTCGAGTTATATCGCTTATCTGGATGCCAACAATCTGTACGGTTGGGCTATGAGTCAATATCTACCGTACAGCGATTTTAAATGGACACCCTCGAAACCGTTTACCGAAGAAAGGATATTAACGCTTAAGAAAACGTCCAACACCGGCTACTTTTTTCGAAGTAGATTTAGACTACCCGCACGATCTACACGCTAAGCATAACGATTATCCCCTAGCACCCGAAAATATGGTCATACCCCAAGATTGGATGTCTGATTATCAAAACGAGTTATTGGATACCGAACCTAGTAGCAACGTACAAAAATTAACGTGTACGCCTAATCCAAAACAAAAATATGTGTTGCACTACGTTACGTTGCAGTCATACCTCGATCTCGGTTTGAAACTAAAAAAGGTACATCGCGTGTTAAAATTTAAACAAGCAACCTCTAATTTTGAGAAAGACTTTTTTAAACTGATGAATAACAGCGTGTTTGGTAAGACGATGGAAAACGTTAGAAATCAAATAGACGGTTACCTACTGAGAGACAATAACGAGAGCAATCAAGAAAAATACCAAAAAATCATTATAAAACCGAGCTATAAAACAACAATACCGTTTTCAGAATGTGACCTGTCGTTTGTCGAAAAGTACAAGACTAAAACCGTGTTAAACAAACCCATTTACTGCGGAGTGAGTATCTTAGATCTATCTAAGACGCTGATGTACGATTTTTATTACAACCGATTGAAAGACAAGTACAAGGATAAAATCAGGTTGATGTATACGGATACGGACAGTCTGTTGATTGTCGTTTACACGGATGACATATACAAAGACATGCGATCTCACGGGCAACACTACGACTTTTCGAATTACAATCCGGATCACGAGTTATACGATCCAACCAATAAGAAAGTGATCGGTAAATTTAAAGACGAATTTGGAGGTAAGGTCATTCAAGAAGCCGTTTGCGTGAGACCCAAGATGTACTCGATTTTAGCAGATGACAACGACATCACACTTAAAAAAAGCCAAGGGGGTCACAAAATCGGTCACTGATAAAAAATTAAAACACCGACACTACTACGACTGCATCTTTAAAAATAAATCTAAAACAGAAACGATGACACAAATTCGATCGGAAAAACACATCCTTTACACCATATCGCTAGATAAATTGTCGTTGAGTCCGTTGGATACCAAGAGGTACATTTTACCGGATGGAGTTCACACGCTCGCTTATGGTCACCGTAATCTAGATCTTAATTAGGTGGTAATTGCGTGTCCTCGGGTACGACTTGAAGCTCTTGTCTCACAAAACTCCTTTTTGGGCCGTCTTGCAGGTAATACAGCGTGGGGCCCGTCGTGACTTTTTTACCGTTAATCATTTTAAATTGACTCGTTCTTTTTTCCACGTTGAAGATGTCTACGCTCCAAATGGGATCCGTGGCTCTTTCCGAAGTACCCCCCTCTTGCTCGCCCGGGTAATATAAATATCTAACCATAGCGTCTTGCGGTAAATTCTGCTCTTTTGTTTTAACGGGGTTAGCCGGCGATTGCCGGACCTGTTCTAGTTTAACCGCCTCTGACGGTGCTTTAGCTATTAATCTCGTCGTTTCATCGTTTATTGCCTTGATCACGCTGGGTAATCGCTCACCCATTGCGTGTTTCTACTCTCGGGATTTAACATTTCTTGAGCGTACTGATGACCAAACAGTCTCTCGGCTAGCGTTCGATTAAATCTTTCTCGCGTAAATCTTGACGATAGCATCTTGGGTGGAATCCGCCGTTTTAGAAACCAAAGGTTCTGCTTCGTGGTATCGACTTTCAACGTCGACAACCGTCAAAGCGTATTTATAAGTCTTGCGTTTTACTTTATCCCAGGGTAGGTATAGCACATCCATTTGGTGAAAGTCGTTTGGTGTTTCAAACTCTCGCAAAGTACTCGTAGGCCTGGGTACATATGCGGGACCCGGTAGATAAATTTGCCAGATCGCTTGTTTTTTAAGCCAATCCCTGATTACATTTTTATCGTATTTTGTTTTATCGTGTAAATGGTCGACGGCGCTTTCACCTCTCCAATAACCGCTTGGGCTATAATACAGTTTTTGAAGTTTATACATCATTTATTATAATTTTAAAAGTGCTTTATACATTAAATAGATGGCGTCAGCTGCTGTAATGATGGTTGGAGGTGCGATCATAAACGCCTTAGCTTTTACGGGTTCAAACTTTATATTTTCAAGTCTGAAACAAAGTGATGCCGACGAGGAGCGTAAGAGACACGATTTAGCGATAGAACAACTCTCAGCCACCGAAGATAAGTGGCAATGAGAACGAACGAAATATCTAGATTTTCTCAACGAACGTATCAGAAAACAAAATGCCTCTAAAGAAACATTTTCCAACGTAGACCGAGCGTTGCGTTACTACAACGAGGCGAGTGGACAATCTACCGAACTACCCGTCGGACTGCAACGCGAACCCAAACTCGAAGATTTTTACGAGCCTAGCGACCAACAAATAGAAAAAGAACTGGCGTTGATCGCGGGAGGAACGCTATTGGTGGGCTTCTTAGCTTACAGATATCTTTAAATTTTTATAAATTGTATAAATAAAATGAATGCGTATGGAAAAAAGCTCAATCCCAGCAGGCTTTTAAAAATACCCAGATCTATAGGGTGAGAGAAAAGAGGTGGTCATTACTCACAATCCTAGAAGTATATCGGCGGGGCAAACGCTGAGGGTCAAGTTTCCCCAATTGGGTGTAGACGACGTGATCGTACCCGGCACTTGTAAACTAGCTTTCAATTTAGAACTCGAAGGTGGAAGCGACAACAATAGAACCATTTTTAGCAATTTGGCCAGAAATTTAGTCAGCAAAATCAGCGTCAGTCTTCAAGGTCACGAAATTGTGAGTTATCGCCACGCCAACGTGTATCACAACTTTAAAGACAATTGGCTCAACAGCACGACGACTCGAAACATGGCGTACTCGGGCATAGAAAAAGAAAACGTGTCTAAACTAAGAACGGGGGCTCAAGATGCTAACGCGGGCGCCAACAGCGGTAAAGATCAAGCTATCGCGGATGCCTATGGTAACAGATATTGTATTCCCCTAGACATTGACATACTGACTTCGTATGACCCTTTTTACCCCAGCGGTTTAAAACAACCTCTGACGTACGAGATAAAAGTTTAACGATCACGATAAAGTAGTCAACAGTTCAGATACGGCGGCGATGTACAGTGTCTCAGACTTGTCTCTCGAATATGAAGTGGTGACCAACAGAGACCTAGCTATCACCATCAGGAATAAACACAAGGGGTTAATGCAATATCTTTTTGATAAAATCCACTCGCTAGAAGTTAGATCCGTCAACAAATCGGACACACTTTGGAACGTCAGCGTCAATCAACCCATCAGGAGTCTCAAGGGTATTTTGTTTTTGTTTAAAGATCCCACTGAGAAAAATCCGCAGCGATTTTATAATCCAAAATTAACCAAAACATCAGTGACTGTAGAAGGTAAACCCAATCAACTCTACAGTCAAGGTATGTTTCAGTATCAACACTGGAACGAAATTAGCAAGTTCTTTGGAGACAGCGATACCGAAAGCGGGCGTGGAGTATCCAAAGACTTAAATTTGACGGGTCTTGACCTCGGAGACTATCTAAAAAACAAGTACGGTCTGTGGCTCGATTTTAGAACTAACGACGACAATTCCGCTCACGGATCTGGTAGGGAACTCGGAGACGGAGGAGGCATCAACACTCAATTTACCAGAGAAGCCGAAAGTCAAGGTGACCTCGGCAAAACAAATTCGGGTAAAACCAAATGGATTTTAGATCTGTTAGAATCAGACTTAGCCCCATAAATGTGGCCAGTTTACTGGACTGCCTCCGTAAACATAGGCCACACACCGACCGTATGGAAAACGTACTCGGCGAAATGTTGAACATGTTGAAAAAATGTTGAAAGTGATTTCCACCATTTGTCCACATTGCGACTTCAGACCCAGTTTATTTAAGCTTTAAAAGTACACTTACCCTCTTAATAACAAAATGAGAACCTCCGGCCAGTGTCAGTTGTCCAGCTGCTGCCTAATTTACGTCCTTTTCTGGAGCCTTTTTGGCAACTTGGATTCATTCTCCTTCATTGTACGTGGTCCAACTGAACAATGGCGTCGCGCAATATCAAAGGGGCGGCGCAGGCCCGGTGGCTGTTACCTGCCTTCTGTCAATCCTTCATGTAAAGCGCGCCCTCAAGCGTATACACCCTCGGCCAGCTGGCCGTACGACGTACGTACGTATGGACACGTCAGTACGGTAGTCCATACGTACGTACGTCGTACGGCCAGCTGGCCGAGGGTGTATACGCATGAGGGCGCGCTTTACATGAAGGATTGACAGAAGGCAGGTAACAGCCACCGGGCCTGCGCCGCCCCTTTGATATTGCGCGACGCCATTGTTCAGTTGGACCACGGACAATGAAGGAGGTAGAATGAATCCAAGTTGCCAAAAAGGCTCCAGAAAAGGACGTAAATTAGGCAGCAGCTGGACAACTGACACTGGCCGAAGGTTCTCATTTTGTTATTAAGAGGGTAAGTGTACTTTTAAAGCTTAAATAAACTGGGTCTGAAGTCGCAATGTGGACAAATGGTGGAAATCACTTTCAACATTTTTTCAACATGTTCAACATTTCGCCGAGTACGTTTTCCATACGGTCGGTGTGTGGCCTATGTTTACGGAGGCAGTCCAGTAAACTGGCCACATTTATGGGGCTAAATCAGACTATAAAAATACATTTGAAGTTACAGTCATCATTTGCCCTACCATATTTAAAAACAAAACGTACATCGAAAGAAAGTGGATTCACGCAGATCCCGAGGTATATCTCTGCGATCCGGAATTGTACAAGATGACGCTCAACGAAGCGATCGATTTTTACAGGAAAAATTCGAAGGTGTTACCACGTTGTTTATCATGGACGATTGCTCTTCGGATCAA
Source organism: Patiria pectinifera (assembly GCA_029964075.1). Lineage (NCBI taxonomy): Eukaryota > Metazoa > Echinodermata > Asteroidea > Valvatida > Asterinidae > Patiria > Patiria pectinifera. The sequence goes on from CM057135.1 coordinate 13,680,650, forward strand.
GAGATTAAATATCGTAAAAAGACGTGCGCGCTAAGCAAGATGGCATTTAGCGGAAGACACGTAAATCACAGCTGTTGGTTATTGTCTCAAAAGTACAACAGCGTTTTAAAAGATTATAGAGAAAACACGGCTTGGTTGGCGTTATTTTACTGCAAAGATAAAACACTATACTTGAGTAGGTTAATAACCTAACTGCTTAACTAAATTAAGCTAGGTGCTTAACTAAATTAAGCTAGGTGCTCAAGTTAAATTACCTAGCTGCTTAACTAATAGGACCTAGCTTAGTAGCAACCTATTTAACAAGCTACAAATGTATTACAATTTGTTAATCAACAAACGTCAACAAAATACATTTTGCTGTTAGTAAATGATAGCAATATTCGAGTACTTGCAGTTTTTGGCTATTATCATCATATCGTTTAATCTATCGTTTTACACATACGAATATCTCCGCTTTTGTAACAAAGTTGCAACAGCTACAACAAAATTAAATTCGTTTCCAATTAAATGGAGGACCTAAAACTTACTTTAACGAACGAACAAGATCACAACGCAGAACATAAAGACCGTTTGTGCGGTGTCGTAGCAGCCGGAAACTCTAGAAAGTACTTGGGAAAGGAATACACCGTTAAACATATCGAAGCTCTTGACAGTAAAGAACTCGAAAAGCTGTATCATCTGTACGAAACTAAATTTGGAAATGAAATTGTTAAAACCGTTGGTAAATACACTTTAAGTCTATTTTCGAGAGTGTTAGCTGTTGTTACACCCGTACAAGTTTTAGGATATAACGTCACTACAGATTCTGAAGAAGAACTTACCAACGACCTGAGTTCTGATCCTGTTATAAGCGCGAGTATGGCTGGTATGTTGAGCGAAGTTTGTTACAAGTACGGAACTTTTATATCACCCGTAGTTGCTACGATTCTCACAACAAAACATTTGAAATTTAACAAACCTAATATAATAAATGGAAGATCAGAAAGCAGCGACAGCAACACCTGCAGCTCAACCAGCAGAGACAGAGACGCCCCAACCGATAAAACAACGTCATCACCGACGGTAACACGAGTGACCAAGACTAAAAATCCTAATCGAATACAGCAGGGTAAAGCTTTAGCCGAGCACAATAGACAGATGAAATTAAAATTAGCAAAAATGGTGGCATCAGACGAAGCTACGAGCTCACCAGACTACAACTATTGGGTTAAGTGGGGTGCTATAGCGTCGATAATAGGAGTGGGGTTGCTGATATTAAAAAGCAAGGCAACTGCGCCTGTAGTACAGCCAGTGCCGATTGTAACCCAACCCACTACACCCAGCGCACCCAAAACTCTAGACATGGAATAAAAACAACAATTTTTAAAATATTATATTAAAAACGATAAGTAACTTTGACACCAACAGAATAGCTAATACGATTTATCACGGAGCCGTCATATGGGGTCTTTCGAAGGGATACGTCATGATAGGAAATAAACTACTGGAAATGAAAGCGCCGAATTTAAACAAACTAAGCGTAGAAGATGCTGGTAAATTGACGGTTATTATAAAGATTAGCACTCTGTTTAGAGAACAAGGTGTGACCGTAGTGAGTATTTTAGCCGCTTTGAGTTTAGCCATCAGCACGATAGTGAGTAGCATCGTCGCTGGCGTGAGAGGTGCGGGTGCCCCAACCGCGCCATCGCCGACACCAACACCACCAAAAGGCGGTATCAAAGAGTGGATTTCAAAACAACTCGCTAATTTTGCATCTGCCCTTCAAAAACTCGGAGCGAGCGCGTTGGGTGCTCTGCCGGGTATCATAGGCAGCGTACTCAGTTGGATATTTAACGCGCTGAGTAAGTCGGTATCGTGGTTGGCCGAACACGTGTGGGCTTTATTTTTGGGTGTGGGAGCCTTGGTGTTTGCGTACCTGCAAAAACGATGGTAGTTATAGCTGTAATTAAGTTTAAACAACAACAACAACAACAACAACAAAAAGCCTTACCATTACAAAGTTGGTAAGGCTTTTTTTTTTTTGTGATTAGAGTGTGACTTAACGCGTTGCCTCATAAGCCAAAATACCCATGCCAACGATAGCTAACATTCCTACCGTCAAAGATAATTATTCGTCTTGGTGAGTTTGTAGTTTTGTGGGCTCTTGGGTTAAAACTGTAGGTGTTGGTGCTGGTGAGGGTGTTGGTGCTGGTGTTGGTGTTGGTGTTGGTGATACAACATCGTTCGTCATAGGCGCTGGGGGTTTTGGTGGCGCGACGTCATCGGTGTCTTCAAAAGAGTCGTCCGGCTGAGGATGTGAGTTTAAATCTAACACCAAACCAGTTTTCATACTCTGGGTAGCGATTTGAAGATTGTTGTTATAGCCGTCGTGCGTTCCAACCCTCAAGTTCATATCTGATGGAATTAAATACAACCCCGGTTTCACGACAACATTTAAAGGCGTTCTGGCATACTGCAAAGAGTCTTGAAATTGATTGATACTCGTTTCCATGTCGTCTACTGCATTGATGATATCTTCAACGATGACGTTAAATTGTCTCTGAGCGTCTTATCCGGTGCCCGGTGATAATACGCTCGTTTTTGTTTGAGCCTGCGCACCTAGTAAAACGTATACGTAAGACCTGATCGATTCGTTGATCTTTATGATTCCCGCGGGGGTAAACAAACTCGTGTTGGGTTCGCTGTAACGCCCCGAACCCTTGGGTTGATCTTCCAAACCAAACCCCATTTTAGTTCCAGCCATCATATTTTTTCTCGTCTGTTTAAAAGACTTGTTTTGATCTATACCAAACAACAAACAGGTATCGGTAAAAGCTCTGAGATTATAACTGTTGTCTAGAGCGTTAAATGCGTCATCTCCCGGTAAAGGAGGCAAAGTCGTACAGGATCTTTCTAACCGTAAAATATAAATGAAAGTTAAAGATGGCCCAAACGTAACGGTTGCTCGAGTTTAAAAGATCGAATCCAACACCGCAGCCCGTAGTAGCGCAGTAGATCGCAAAATTTAACTGATTTTGATAAAACGACATGGGGTGTGATTTCCAACGATCTACATCATTGTCCGTTGTGATGCGAGGCAATTTATAGTCTGAGGTTAAGTCGGGAAACAAGGTTAAAAACCCGCTGATATTATTAACTATGACCTCAAGTTCACTGGGTTTACTGCTGTTTAAAAACTTTGCTTGACTCAATATTTTAGTTTAAGTTTTAATATAAAAAGACTTAAAAATAAATGCTGATGGAATTAAATACAACCCCGGTTTCACGACAACATTTAAAGGCGTTCTGGCATACTGCAAAGAGTCTTGAAATTGATTGATACTCGTTTCCATGTCGTCTACTGCATTGATGATATCTTCAACGATGACGTTAAATTGTCTCTGAGCGTCTTATCCGGTGCCCGGTGATAATACGCTCGTTTTTGTTTGAGCCTGCGCACCTAGTAAAGCGTATACGTACACCTAGTAAAGCGTATACGTAAGCCTTTTGTACCGATTCATTTTGTTCGATAAAGGCTACGGTGTAATCGCTGTAACGCCCCGAACCCTTGGGTTGATCTTCCAAACCAAACCCCATTTTAGTTCCACCCATCATATTTTTACGATACTGATTATACTCGAGGTGCAGGGGTGCCGTATCATAATCGTTTCCGGGTACGGGTGCGTAAGACGTGTCCCAGTAATAAGCTATACCTAAACCGTTAGAATTTGTGTCTCTCGTCTGTTTAAAAGACTTGTTTTGATCTATACCAAACAACAAACAGGTATCGGTAAAAGCTCTGAGATTATAACTGTTGTCTAGAGCGTTAAATGCGTCATCTCCCGGTAAAGGAGTGGCAAAGTCGTACAGGATCTTTCTAACCGTAAAATATAAATGAAAGTTAAAGATGGCCCAAACGTAACGGTTGCTCGAGTTTAAAAGATCGAATCTAACACCGCAGCCCGTAGTAGCGCAGTAGATCGCAAATTTAACTGATTTTGATAAAACGACATGGGGTGTGATTTCCAACGATCTACATCCTTGTCCGTTGTGATGCGAGGCAATTTATAGTCTGAGGTTAAGTCGGGAAACAAGGTTAAAAACCCGCTGATATTATTAACTATGACCTCAAGTTCACTGGGTTTACTGCTGTTTAAAAACTTTGCTTGACTCATTATTTTAGTTTAAGTTTTTAATATAAAAGGCTTAAAATTAAAAATAATATAATTATATGCGTTCATTTCATTTGTTTCAAAATGAGCAGACGTTTAAATTAGAAGACGTTGTAGATTATCTAAACGGTAAAAATCTGTACGCGTAAAAGGGTGACGTTTAACCCCGGATATTTTAATATTTCCAGCGCCACGGAGATTGATTGGTATACGCATATAGATGGGAGACCAGCTGAAAGACCTGATGATGGTATCACTGCGAAGATACGAACAGGTTGACCCAGATATAGTAGTAAGAACAAATAGAGATTTTATTGAATCGTTGATACCTTCGATACCCTACGAATATTTCATTAACGACGAAAATACTTTCAATAGATTATAAACGATCTTATAGAAGCATACGAAGAAGATAGACTGGATTCTGCTTTAGAATCGATCAAAAAAGAAAAAGAACAAATAATTGAAAGACAAAGAACTTTATGCATTAAAAGGCAAGAAACACTAACCAACGTACAACGCAATACGATTAATTTTTTATAATCAATCATACTTGAAAGAAATGAATTCATCAGTGAAGGTAAAAAGATAGCGCTAGAATATATCGAAGATACAATAAGAAAACCTAGGTGAGACTAATTAGACAAGCTGGTATAACAATACGGGGAAGTCTTATCGTGTCTGGTGATAATTTAGATTCTATTAATCCGAGTCTTTTAGTGCCGTTACCAGCTGGAGTCACAGGTTCGGTCACCATCCCACCGGGGTGGTACGACGTCGATTGGTTCGATTTCATTTTAAATTTATACCCGGGTAAGTTTTCGAATATTTACCACAAGAGAATCTAAAAATGTGACGTTGGTGGTAACCGACGTAAATCTCAAATTGCGCTTAAACAGAGAAGTTTCTCGATTACTCAATTTACCTAAAGGAAGACTGATACCCAAGTGGTGTATACGGGTCTAGCCACTACAACGTTAATCCGTTTAAATTTTTGTTTATTCACTGCCCGCAATTAAGTACGAGTGAAAACTTTTTAATGGTCATCCTTCTGACATCTTAAAATCGTACCCGTGGCTACGCGCACACCCGAGCCTGATAGAGTTGAGGATTTCAAAAACTTTAAACGGTATAATCGACAAACTGACATTTTCAATCATAGGTGAAAAGGACAGATCATCAACAACAAGGGTGTGAGTATAATGATAGAGTTGGAGATCTTTAATTTTAAAATCTTTATATATTAAAACATGAGTAATAAGGCATTATACCCCGATATTTCTGAAGATGTACTCAATTACGTAGTAACGAAGAAACAAAAGTGTACAGACTTAAAAGATTGAAGAGATTCGATCTTTAATCTTAAAAGAGACCACCAAGAGCGCACTTATAAAAATAAAGAGAGTGATCGACACTATTAATTACCACATGTAGAGATAGGATTAGAAGGATTGGGGCTATAGCGGGGCTGTCAGTATTCCCGCCTCTTAGGTGTTATATCAGCCCCGTTGATTGGTGCTAGAAGGAACGTTTATAGGCGCTTTTGGTGTAGATATTCTGCTAAGAATCACGTCTAAGCGATTATCCACCAAGCTGAAAAAGCACGACCAGATTAAAATATTAGCAGACTCCAAACTTAACACAATTAAAGAATATGTGTCTCAAGCCATCAACAAACAGGGAGATAATATCGCACGAAGAGTTTATATTGATTTTATTACGAGAGCTCGTAAAATTTAATCGAGCTTAAGCAGAAAATTAGAACAAAGACAAACACAAAGCTTCAAAATAATAAAAGCAATTTAGACTTTGAAAAAGAAGTTAAAAAACATATGGGTAGAACGAACGGTTGGCAAAGGAAAAAATCTCTTATCGAAAGGAACATACAAGTTCAGAATTCACCAATAGAAAATAAAACATTATACAAGGCGATCCAACCGAGTTATACCGCTTTTCTCTTAGAGTGTCACCCTCAGCCCCATCTTTATTGTTACAGCGATCATCTGAGACGTTTATCACTCAACCTTACACAAAGCATTGAACGTATAGCTATCCGTCTCTATAAAGCGTTTCTATCCATGGTTGCTAAGTTAACCTTATTCTCAATTTTTTTTTTTTTTTAGAGGCGCTGTTTATAGCGTGGGGATCGAGAGGGTTTGAGTCTGGTACCCGGCGTCAGATTTTTCTTAAAATTTGCCTGGGGATTTTGATCAATTATTTTCTAGAAATGGAATCAGATTATTGACTAAGTACCCGACGATTCTTAAAATTTGCCTCGGGGATTTTGATCAGATTTTTTTAAATTTGCCTTTGGGGATTTTGATCAGATTTTTCTAAAAATTGGGATTCGTATTCTTGAGAAACGAGAACGACGTGTTCAGGCTTGCCAGAGACGATTTTGATCTGGTACCCCCACTATCCCCACTACTGAGGACATGCTGAAGCATGTTATCAAAGGTTCCTACGGTTGAATTGAGGTTCTCATGCCAGTTAATATCCAAGAGTTTAGCAGCTAAATCGTCAGCTGAACTGTCATGATCAGTGTTACGAAAATTGCGGAAGTGAAGTGTCGATGTTTCGGGCTTTTGTTTATTGAAGTGTAGTTTGCATTGCACAGCACCATGATCAGATATATCGTTCATATCTATGGCACAGTCCGCAACAATGAAATTTTCGTTTGATCTTGTTATGACTCCATCTAGAGTGTGTCCTAGCCTATGGGTGGGGACAGAGATAGGTTTGCCGATGTTATGTCTTTCTCAATGGGGGGATGTGGAGATATTGGCGTTGTGTCGTGTCGGGGATTTTGCTGCACTGTAAACCATGTGTTTAGGTTTAGAACACCTAAATAAACACTAATCTGTGACAGTTTTTAAACATGCGACGCAGTTTATCCAATGAACATGTTTAATTTGAAAACATATTTGGTGTTTAAAATCAGCACACTGACGGTGTTTAATCTTTAAACGGAACAGTGTTTAAAATATATACATCAAAGGCGTTTAACATTTAAATACTACCGACGTTTAAAAAGTAAACACATAGTCAAAAAGAAAACACGTCAAACTGTTATTATTTTAAACATGTGAAACGTTTATCGCCTGTGACAGATTTTAAACATGTCACGCCATTTATTATTATTTTCAAGTGTTTCTATTCACAGTGTTTGTTTAGTTTTCGAAAAGTTTTTCAAATCGCAAGTAAAACTTCAGTCACAATATTAACAACATTGAAATAAACGCATTTAGGGCAATTCACAAAGCTGTCTTCGTTTTCACCTATCGATTGTGGTTAAGGAAACATTCAGTTCTATCGAATCATGGCAAGAAATAATAACAACATATTCAGATAATAACCAAAATGGACACAATAAAATACAAATGTCATTTTTATATGGTCACCCCTAGAGAATATTTTTACATCTGACGGCAGCAAAAATAATATGTGACATTTATGTGTGAATATGCCTACCATGTGTGCCTATCCAGTATGTTTTTAACAATCTTTTTTTAAGACCCCAACATTTTAGTAGGCCAATTACAACTTTTATAAGTACCCAAAACAAAGAAACAAAGAACATAAACAAACACAACAGGAGATTGTGAATTTGGAAATGTAAATGAATATACAGTCGAGTCTCGTTATAACAAACTACCGTTCAAAGCCTAGCCAAATTGTTTGTTATATCAAATTTTGTATTAAGTGAAACATCAGTCCCATTCATTGGGCACATAAATGCACAGTCAGGGACCAGGCTTTATGTATGTTATAACCAGGAAATTTTTGTATTAACAGAGTTTGTACCAACGAGAGTCGAATGTATCTGTAAAAAGGAGCTAAAGCAATTATTGTCCAATTCAATGCCGATTTAAGTAAACTTCTGCAAATGAATTATACTTGTTTATCAAAACCTATGAAGGTGTGCGTTATAGTTTGTAGTGGAAAAATAAGTATTGATCTTTGGCTGAGATTTCAATAATATATACAATTTATCTGTACCCAAATACGCTTAGTGAACTGCATGAATTTGCTGGAATCTGCCCAGAATATTTTTCTCTGATTTTTTTGAAAAGAACTCAAAGCATGTGAAAGTACTTTTAGATACTCCAAATCAAAGGCATAGTACCCCGAGGATGGAGAGGAAGCGCATCACTAGTACGTGTTGTAGTTCGAGAGACTATCTTGATGGTGTCTCCACATAATATGCAAAAGGTGGTTTTGATGCAGATAGTCTGTCTGGTTCAGCAGCATTCTGTGGACATAAACAAGATTTTTAAGTGAGCCATACAAAAACTGATCAACTTTGAAGAGTGAAACCAGACCCTAAAAGGACAAGTCATTAAATAAAGTTTACTCGAGGAAGAATATGAAAACTGAATACAAAATGTGAGTTCAAAAAGTAAATTGCACAATGGTGTAGGCAGCGAATTTGGGATATCAAGCGTAAATATTAACCTTTGTTATCCCGAGATAATGTGCACAAAGACTGTAAAGTTACAGTTTGAGCTTTATCATGGATCAAAAAATTTAAGAAAGAGAAGAGGCATAAATCTGAAAAAAAGGCCTGACAGCTTTTCACAGTTTTCGTACATAACTTTGCAGTCATGTAGGTATTTACAGAGAGCTTTCCAGTATTAAAATTATTATTTTAAACCTAACTTGACTTTAGGGTTCACTTAGAAATGTTATACTTTTTTTTCATTTTCAGGATGTTTTACCACCAGAGTAAATTTACAGTGGAAGTTGAAAGGTTCTTTTACAAGATAGAGATCTCAGTCAAACATCCATCATTCAATGAAATAAGAAGATTTGAACTCTATATATTTTACAATATAAATAATACCTCATAAATAGTTAGCACTCTTCTCGTCTTCGTACCCTCGCCACGTTCAAACTTGGTGTTCTGCTGGACAATACATGCATACAGTTACATCGAGCATCTGCAGAGGACCTATATTCAAAACATAACACATGTTCTACCAGCAAAACGAACGTTTTTTGAATCACACACTGTGGGTTTTTCAAAAGTTTTATACACAGCTGATCTATATACAATCACACACACTGCCAAAGCCAGAAATGACGATCAATGCCAAAAGACACTTAGCCTACCTACCTTATTTTAAAAAGTCAATAGCTTCCCTTCATCTGCATGCAAAGGGATTAGACACACACCCTGAAAAATATACAGAACGAAAATATTAAAAACAATATACGCCCATATCATCATGTGAAATTGAAATTATGATTAAAAAATCCACTTCACTGAATTTTCTAAGATTACAAACTTATTTTGAAGCCTGGCGTGTTTCAAATGCAATTCGCACCATAGGCTATAGCCTCATATTAATGTGTAGTGGTACTCCATTAAGGAGGTCAAACTCAAATGATTAGATTTAAAGGACGCCAAGAACAACCCAAGACAAAAAGACAAAGATCAAAACACCAGGAGGAGTCAAACTATGTTTTGGTCTCATGAACTTGTTACAAGATTACTTGTTTTACAAAATCAATTACGATAGTTCTGGATCTGAATCTCAATCTAACTCACAAGAACAAGAGTTACAAAAAAGCAGACTTGGATTCAACTTCCAGCTCTATCAATTGTAATAACATTTGCCAATGATAAATTATGACCACAACGTTTTGTATTTCTAAAGGATTTAGCCACACGGTTCCTAAGATTTCCGAGGTTCCTAATATTCTTGGTTCTAATATTTTAATAAGGTTCCAAGTTCACAGGTTCCTAATATTTTTAATAAGGTTCCCAGTTCACAGATTTCCCAATATTTTAATATTTTAGTGATCAGGTTATGCAGAAGAAGTTCCCCGAACGCCTGGCAGAGTAATACGGCTGTGTTTGTGAACTGAGGCCTCCATATTGCACCTGAGCTTATGAAACAGTCGTATTGCAATAAATCAACATGTGACACACGGTGATTAAAACTTTTGATGTAACGAAGACTAATTCACCCCAAAAATCCCACTCCCTTTGCATCAACATGAAATAAAGCTAAAACCCTAGCCCAGCGGTAGCGAAAACTAGCATTGTGACATTAGAAGATGTAAAGAAAATAACAAATTTCGCTCATTTCAGAAACTAATATGTTGGTTTTCAAGCACAAATCTATGCACACGATATAACTCACACTTTGGTGTGCATGCGAAAGGAATGATATTCGCGCGTTCACGCTTTGAGCACGTTTGTATCACATTTTTCTGGGCTTATTGCGCAATTGTATGGTACCTCGTAAAAAGACGTCTCACTACACATTAAGTATGCACTCAACATATACCATCCCCCATAATGTGGCTCAAATACAGAACTTCCTTCATAATATTGTGAGCAAGCTGCACGGCAACCGTACCTTATACATGTAACAGCATTGTCATCCAAGAAAAGGAATATGAAGAAAATCAGGAAATCAGGGTTCTTTTTTTCCCCCCTCATATTCATGTTTTATCACACGATCCTTTACCCAATACCCTCTAAATTCATCTCAATCATATTTTTAATCTGTCATACTTGCATATCGGGATTAATTAAATCAAACAACACAAAAAGATAAAACTTACCACCTGTGTGAAAGCTTCCAGAGAACTTTGGTTCAAACCCCACAACCGTCCGGACTGCATGCACAGAATACGTTGCATCTGAGTAGGCCTACTCTTGCTGACTTGGCAATATGCATACCAAACTTGACCTCTAGCCTAGGTCATGCATGACCAACTGTTAATAGCTTCTATGCTTTATGTACACATCACGTGGTCATATTTAAACATCGTGACGTGTACCGTGTTTATTAGGTGTTGAACACAAACAGCTAAATTAATAATACTGAGTTATTATTAGTGTCCTAATTAGTTAATAAACTTTTTTTTTAAACAAAGTGTTATTCGTTGGGAATAAACAAAAATGCTAACTAGTGAAATTAAACAGTTAATACATTTTTCTAAAACCGATCTCATAATAAACAACCCTATAGAACTGTTGACATTAAACACTAGCACTGTTTTGTTTAAAAACACAAGATGTGTTTAATTTTGTCACACAGTGTTTAAATAAAAAACACTGCGTTTATTTTTAAACATGTCACATGTTCTCGCGTTTTGCTACAGTGTGGACATTTCGGGCCTTGCGCATTGCGTATGTGGGACCCACCTCGTCTACCTCCTCACGGGTGCAGTAGTCCAAGGTCCTTTATGAGTGGTAGAAAGCGGTTGGCTAATAGTACACAACGGGTTACTATGCTTAACTTGCAAGTAAATCCCGGATCTAAGTAGTACCTCAAGGGAGTGCTCTGCATTGATTTAGTTCGGTCAAGCATTGCTCTGTCATTCAGTGTGATCTTTTCAGCGAGTACTGGCATTGTCCAATAGATTGTTCGTAACAATGGACGAAGAATGTGGCTACACTACGATGTGATGTAATGGCTCCAACGAAGAAGGCACAGTTCACTAGAGTGATGACGAGTAAAAACATGATGAAAAGCTCTCCAACAGAAGACGCCAAAACATTCTCAACTGTTCAACAGCCAATCCCATGGCATCAAAGGGAGACGGACCATTAGAGAGCAAAAGCCAAAAAGTACGCAAAGTGCAAGAGAATCCGGCAAAACTTTCAGAGGAAAGTTCTTTACGTGGCAGCAGCAAAACAGCGCCCTCAATGGTAAATATTGGGGTGATGGCGGGCCCCAAAGGAAAATAAACTGTGTTTCTCTAAACCACTTCAGTTTAACCGAACCTGTAGAAATTGTAGGCCCTTAAAAATCAATTAGTGTTTGTCAGTTTAAAGAGTCATTTCGAATAAAAACCAAATATCACTTTGTGACACCGTGGCTAAAAATAAACATGACGACATTGACGGCCCGCTTTTCACCAAAAGCTCGGATTCGTTTCGATTTCGCTTTTTCACTTAAGAAGCTTTTAATGAAATTCTTATCAAATGTGTAAATAAATCACTTGCTTCTGTAATATCATACAGTTATGATAATACAGTTTGATATTTCTGTAAGATAACATTGACTAATGTTGATCTGGAATCTTCAAAATTAGGCACCCAAATAGCACTGTTAGCAGGCAAAGCCGTCAAATTCAAAATAGTACATGACGCAGCAAAAAGTTCGCCCATTCTATCCGAGTATACTTGATGTACAAAATCGTCGTTGAATTTCAAGTATTCTTAATGAAAGCAATGAATATTAATCATCAACTCATTTAAACAAGTTTTTAATTAGCAATTAGCAGTTAAACACTCTGAAATACTCGGGCGCTATACGATTGTCGACGAAATGAACTCGTTTTAGTCACGTGACGTTAATTGTAATACAATGTATTACCGGAGGCTACCTGACCTAAGATTCATTAGGAATAGTCAGAATCTTTTGGTCTGGGAACCAGACTATATGAACATTTGTACGCGCTATGGTAAATAGTCTTCTCTCATTGGATAATGGCTGAATTTTTTATTAAATTGCATAATGCGCCCAAAGGTTTAAAAACCAGACGGTTGGTAACAATAATTATTGTAAAACACCCCTTCAAATCTTAAATAATAGTGGGATAATAGTATAAAGTTATACATAGTTTGGGTCGAAAATAAAATGAAAAAGGATGAACAATTAGACCATCAAAAACAACGAACGGTACAAACCGCACGCTGGCGAAAACGATGTCACCGTGCACAGAGACCACGTCGGGGCCGTCCACTGTAGGCACCGGCACCGTAAGACACGCTGCGCTTTCTCGGTCAGCGGCAAAAATGAAAAGCGCTGACATTTGAGTATATCCACCACTGACTTTGGGGGTATCTCTACTAAGCTGTCAAGGGATTATGGGAAAAAAGTATCTCTCCTTCAGCTAGCTTATTCCGTAAGACTCATCTTAACTTAAATGAACGACTTATAAGTTATAAATGTCGTGTATACGACTAATATATCGAAGGGTACTATATATATATGTCGAAGGGTATGACATATCAAACATATGACAATCTCAAAAGGTGCCGGTACGACAGGTAAACTCGGACCCAGGTCAAATCGTACCCATTTAATCGAATGCAGGTTAACTCTTATCTATACGTACGTACGTACGCATTAAAATACATATGTCGTACGTATGAGATATATGGTGCACATGGTACGAAATCAATAGCTCGTTTTTGCAGTTTAATCATACAGGTGCGACGCGACTTATAGATACGAGTTAACCTGCATTCGATTAAATGGGTACGATTTGACCTGAATCCGAGTTTACCTGTTACCCATTCACTGTAAGATTGACACGGGCGGGTAGCGCGTGATAATTAACGTCGGCGGATATAACTGTCTTGGACTGTCCAATTCGCAATACATTGGAAATAGTATCATCATTTTGAACAGTTTTTCATTCATAAAGCGGCATATTTCATTTGTTTGTAATAAAACTGAGAAATAGATTAAATGAGATTGAAATACATGGACATTTTTAGTGAACATACGTGATGAATACCAAAGACATATATAGAAAACTAGATGACGCACCGCGTATTCTCCTAAGGCAGATCCATACGTCACTCGTTGCTAGGACGGCGGCCATGTTGGAAAGGTCGAAAAATGTAAACAACCAAGCCGGTGCACGTACAAACGGCAAGGGACATGCAAGAACTCGCTATTAATAATGACTATTTTGACATTATCAGACCCACTGCGAGGAAAATATTACCATATTTGAAGAGCCCTACGTTTACTTCTCTGATACTAACGGGGTTGACCCACGTGCTAGGTTTTAATTTATCCTACAACGTTAGGAGCAACCAATAATCCGATGACGATCCTTGGTGGTCGTTGTACATGATGTACTTCGTAGTGCCTTAATATGTTAATCCTTACTTTAAGGACACCTGTACCTTTTTCTTGTGCAAAGTTTTTTGAACCTCTTGCAAAATGGGCACAGTTTCAAATTTAAGGTTTGCAGTTTTGGGAATATCCATATTTTAATTTGACACTTGATTTTTCTCATTTTGTAATGGACATGGGGAGAAATTGTAGAAACTAATTTTGTTCACAAGTTTTGGCAGTTCAACATGATTTGAAAACCAAGATGGCAACAACAGTGCCAATTACAATATAAGTGCGATGCTGATTGGCTGAAAAACATGTCAGTTTTGAGCGTCATATTTTCGCTTGTTTTTGTAAGTGTTGTAACGTTATATATGAACAGGGTCCTAAAATTAAGGATTACCCTTAATATGAATTCGTGTAGACCCCAGTCCTACATTTGACACCGAAACCTGGTGATGCCAATTTTCTTTCACACCACACTTTGGGACTAGAATAAATGTAGGGCACTAATTTTGCTTCAAGGCATAAAATGACCGATAGTGAAAAACTATATAGAAAGCAATATTTCTCAGAAAATATATGTGTTTTTATTCTGCACACATACATGACAAGCTAAATCCTCCGCTAAAGGCGGTTACTTTTGAAGGGGTCTATTTTTGCAGCCAAATGCAGCGCAGTGTTGAGGCATTCTTAAGATTGGCTATGCATACGATATGCCGCAGCCTATGCTGGCGATCTGGTTTGACCGTTCCAATATGGCGGCGCAAATTACGTATCCCTGAACAGCCAATGCGTCATCCAGTTTTCTATATATGTTTATGATGTATACAGTAATTGCGGGCTGCATGAATATGTATGTCGCGGGTCAAAGTTTGCGGGCTTTGATTGGATATCGTTTAATATATGCGCATCAGAAATTCTCGGCCGAATACGGCCAAAAATACAAAGAAACACAAAAGGAATTCACCACGGTTGCGTAAAGGCTATCTCCCACCTCGACTTACTGTGCGTCTGTTTGCGGAAGTGTGTGTGGGACGTACGAACATGCACACAAAGTACACGCAAGGGTCGTTGAGGCTAACGGTATAGTACAACTGGTGTGTCGCGGCGCGCGCAGTGTGCGGTAGCGGGAACAAGCTCGTATGGGAACAAGCTCGTATGGGAACAAGCTGATAGACCTGGTCAAGGCTACACAGTGTGTGACCTTGTTCCACGATACTTCCGAAAAAAAGATTCAACTTGCCAGCAGTTAATTTAACAACGTGAATTACACACCGAAACTTCCGTTTTTTCTCACTCGTGGTGGCTTCCGACGTCGCAGTTGCCACGCGGTGATAAAATTCTCCACATGTTCTCCAAATATGGTCATAACTTTTTTTTTTAATGGGCCAATAAGGCCAAGATTCCATTATAATCCTCACCCTGGTATACACCACAAGCATGTAGACTCCTATTGGTCAGACCCTAACCACTGCAGAGAGTAAGGAGTGTTGAAAGACAGCAGTCCCAAGAGGCGCCTAATGCCTTTGTGCAGTAATTCGATATCTTAGGCCTGTTTCAAACGTCGTGCCCGTGTCGAATACAATTGAATTTGGCGCGACGTTAGCTCGGCATAAGCGCGGCAGTGGTTTCAAACGTCGAACTTAATTACAAACGCCCAGTCGAACTTAATTTACAAACGCCCAGTTTAAAACTTTAAAACAGACAAACGGCCAGTCGAACTTTTAAATACATCCAGAATGGCGAGCCAACGCAACAAAAACGTGATTTGGCGCTCCTAAATCAAATTAGATCTGCACCCAGAAAACGAAGTTTGCTTCAGCAGGTACTACTGCTTCATCAGTTCTTAATTCCGAGAGGAAAGCAATACTGGTGTGCTTCGTAGTCCTTTTGTTGTCAAGGACAAACATTACGGTTCCTCGATCCTGCCGACGTCTCAATAGAAATATCACTAGGTGGTTCGATTTCATTTGGGAGACGTATTCGGACAGGAGTTTCAAGAACACTTTTCGAGTTTTGAAGGCCACCTTTGACTTCATCTTATCTCACATCAGGCATGAACTTGAAAGCGAAACAGTAACAGAGACCCCAATTTCCCCCGAGTTTCGTCTAGCAATCTGCCTGTATCGTCTGGGAAGAGGCGATTATCACTACACAATCGCTGAAATGGCTGGTATTGGCCTCTCTACAGTTTCAACCATCGTCCACCATGTGACTGAAGCAATTATCAACAACCTTTGGGACGCGTCGGTCACACGCCACTTCCCTGGTGACGAAAGGCACTTTAAAGAAAAAATGCTTGACATGGAGGAACTTTGGCAATTCCCTGTTTGTTGGTCGGCAATCGACGGCTGTCATATCCCTGTAAAATGTCCTGCCGGTGGGATAGAAGCTTGTAAAGAGTATTACAACTTCAAAAACTTCTGTTCCATTGTACTTAGGGGGAATGATTGATGCTAAGTACAGATTCATTTGGGCCAGCTGTGGATTTCCAGGGAACTCCCACGATTCTGTCATTCTTTAATCTACGGAATTGTGGGAGCAAATAACACAAGGCCAAGTACTTCCCCCGACAGCCAAAAATGTAGATGGAGTTGATGTGCCACCACTGATTCTTGGAGATTCGGCTTTTCCCTTCCGACCCTGGCTTATAAAGCCCTACACCCATGCCACACTCACGCCCCAACAGCGGTATTTTAATTATAGACTAAGCAGGGCGTGTATGATAACAGAGGGGGCATACGGACAACTCAAGGGACGACGGCGGGTACTGCACAGAAAATCTGAAAGTACCCCACAACATGTTCGGACAATATCTGCATTGATAGAAGAGACAACGTGTGTGTCAAGAAAGCTGGATTTGACAGCGGACCCCCCGACTGGACAATGTAGGGAGCGAGACAAAATCAGAAATCTGCTTCGGTTGAACCACTGTCCACCTCTGAGAGATACAAACAGAGCTGAAAACGTGCGCCACTGTCTCACCGAAAGTTCTGGAGAGCAGAAAGAGGGACTTGGGGTTTGCCGAGTGAAAGAACTTTTCTCCTAAACTGCAGTTTTTGTGGTATCTACATGTACTGATCAACGAACATTTAAATAATGCTTAAGTTTCAGTGTATAGGTAGAATAATCTTTTATTTCAAGATAAACGGTTAATTTGTGTGTAGATGAACTTATTCAATGTGTTAATTTCTAACCCGGCAATATACTTTTAAAAAAACTACCAAATTTCTGATTTCCAAGACCAAATTGACTTCTGTTTTGAAGCAATATAACGTCAGTTAAAAAACTTGAAAATGGAATATTTGCTGAACTTTCGCAAACATCATAACATATACTTCTTTAGTTGTATAATTACATTCGGTACACGATATGTGACACAGGGAAGGACCTATAATTGTGTCTGAAATATCCGAAAAATTATAAAGGATTTATTAATTCATTATTGTTATCAGATTTTTTTGGGGGGGGGGGGGTGTTAAATTAACTAAAGGTAAGAGTGTGAGGTATTGGGTTTCCCTCTGTCACAAATCGTGCTGAGTTTCATGCATCTACATAATTACCAACATCATTTTGGTATGAATAATCACATAATAACTGTGTGAATAATTACAGACTAATTTGATGGATCATTGTGCACTACGATGTTGACACAATAACGAGTAATGAAGAATTGAAGACGAGAAATCTTTTGAAATAAAAGGCCTTGAATTATACAGCAGTTCTTCTTACAGTGCTTGGCGCTACAACTTTAATGCTACTTGAAAAATGACTACTGTCTTAATTGTTTTAATAAGTACCTTGAACAAGTTAATATTAAAACATCATAACAAGATAATTCGCAGGTGATCACTTGGACGTATTATCCAGACAGCAGTTACAAATTAATTTTCATGAATGGGCCTAACAAATGTTTCTCCTCCCCAAAACAATAGATCGGCGCATAAGTTATATGTAATTCGTGCAATAATGATTACTTTTAAACAGATTCTGTATGACAATGCTATGCAGCCTGAAATCGAAACGTTACCTCTTAATTTCGTTTTCTCAACTGCCAAATAATAATTGTAACTGTTAACTTTCTTTCAGCAAGATCAGCAACATGCCATTTAAGCTACATTAAACAGTGTAAGAAAACAGCAACAAACCGCAACATTTTAAACCACAATGTAAGTGCAAGTTGTAACTACATTGAAGTCTGGGTAGATTTTGTATCGTAAAAAAAAATGATTACAAAATTACTAGATGTTAACAGCTTTCAAATAAAATACAAGTATTGGCCAAAAACATCAAACAGCAAAGTCTGGAGCAACAGATTGTCACTTTCAAATGCCTCCATCAAAAACAGATACACGAAGTGCCTTGTTTAAATCGAGTAATTGCCATTGAGAAATACCATTGATTGATATCCAATTTCTGCACATGCTGTTTTGCTAGAATGTATTCTCAATTCTCCACAATAGGTAGTTACAGTTTAGTGTGTTAACATGCAATGCACTTCATTTATACAAATGCATGGTAACTTGACCTTCTTCCTACAAAAAAAATCATGTTCAAAATGGGTTATTTCCATTGGAATATCCATAAAATGCCCCATTTGGAAACTCATGATTAGGCATAACGCTACCCAGAAAATGGCTGGCAGTATGCAGTCTATTACTGCACAACCTGAAGGCTTATACTTTGCACATGAGGCGGATTTACTGTGACTGACACACAAACTACCATATCTGAGTGTTCAAGTGGATGCATTCACTGTGATGACATTTACAATTGGGACATTTGAAGGATACATTTAAATTAAAGCTGCTGGTACGTTGGAGTATGCTCTTCCAAGGAGTCAGAAGATTGCTCGGGCCTACATGATGAGCTTGAGCCTTGCACAGATGGCTGTTGCATGGCAGGCTGAAAACCAAGCATATAGAAACTTGGGGTCTGCTGGTAGTTTGGGGCAGTGTTTTCCCACGCGGAATTTTGGGGTCTGTCAGAGGAGTAAGAAGTTTGCCCAGGCCCACGTGATGTGCTGGAGCATTGCATAGATGGCTGTTGCAGGGCAGGCTGAAAACCAGGCATGTAGAGACTTCGGGTCTGCTGGTAGTTTGGGGCAGTGTTCCGGGTCCCCCACATGGAGTTTTGTGGTCTGTTGTGCTGCGGAGTGGGCATGTAATCTCCCTGATTTTGTCTTGGAGGATTGGAATTTGTCAGGATAATTTGCATCATCTGCAACTCATGTGCCCTGGAACGTTCATTTTCTTCCTTGAAGAATTCAATCACAGCTTTGGTAGGATCTTTCTCCACTACAGTCTTGATTAGTTCCAAGGCTGATGCCACAGGCTCTGATTTTCTCTTTTTCTTTTAGCAACCTTCTTGGTAGGCACAAATAGACTAGCATCGGGCTTGGGCCCTGATTCAGCTGAATCAGTATCGCCATGACTCAAAGATGATGATTTTTCACTGTGTCTTTTTCTATGCCCTGATGGTCCAGCAGAAGGCTCCAGAGCCATGTCAGGTTGACAAGAGTCTCGAGTTTTAACTAACTGAAAGAGCTGGTCAAACCAGCCTCCATACTGCTTCTTCGGTTTGATTCGCTTGATCCCTGTGGCCGTTTTCACAGTTAATGCAATTTTCTTGCAATGAGATACAAACTTCTTGAATTTGTTCCTCATCTGCAAGACAGTGTAGGGAAATCCTTCCTTATCTCCGTGTGGGTCATGAATGTCTTTGAGAACGTTCTGATATATCTCAGCAGCTTTTTTGGAGCTGTTGGTATTCATGAAAATCAACCTTTTCCTATAGTACTCACTACTACAGCTGATATTGACGAAATCATTTGTCTGGCGATCAGTCCATGTTCGCCTGCGACCTCTCTGTTTTGCCACTGGTTCTGTCTCGCTCAGGTCGCTATCATTCATCACACCTTCGCCGCCGACATCGTCGTCGTCATCGCTGTAATCCCCGTCCGTCGAATCTATTGTACTGACTTCATTTTCATCTGCCATATCTGCTTGTGAGTCTTCCATGTAAGTCGCCATTTTGTTGATGAGTTCGTTTGTTTGTTCTTTACTCGTACACAGGTAGCGAGCATGCGCATTCTTAATTGTGAACAATGCAAAGAGCCAACTTCGAATTGAAATTATATTCGACACGGCAGTAGCACGACGTTTGGACCCGCGCCGTGCTACTGCCGTACTTAATTGATTAGCACGGCAGACCCTGTCGAGCTAAAGTCTTCTGACGAGCCGAAATCAAAATTGGTTTCAAACGTCGTGCTTGTGCCGTGTCGAATAAATAATAAATAAATATCGAGTTTATTTGAATTCGACACGGCATAAGCGCGACGTTTGAAACAGGCCTTTGTTGCCAACCCATTTGTGCCGCCGATCTCTCTGTTTCAACCCCTCGTGCCGCCCAGAGCTCAGACTGGTTGTAAACAATCTTGGCCCACACAAAGGCCATGTGACCTGCCTTTATCTTGTGCACGAGGGGGTTATTGAAATAGAAACACGTGGAAACACGTGTGGTGGTAAAATTCTCCATGTGGTTACTCCGCGTAATTTGTTTGGTCTCGCGGCTCGAAGGGTTAATTAATTAATCAATTCACAAGAACATTCTTATATCATCGTTCTTGTATTTTTTAACTACTTGTTATGTGCACAGAAGCCAACCAAACGAACTGAGTCTGATTGTAAATTAAAAATAAGGTTTGTTCAACTTGGCCCACGGTCTATATCAAGTTTTTTTAATTGAGGAATGGAATTTTCACTTGTTGTATTAAGTCAGGTTTTCTAAAAATGATGTCCATTACTAAATGCGAGGTGTGTAGACTATAACGATTCATGTATTGCTTGCAGAAGTAGATTTAAAAAAAGCGAGCACCTTTAATGGAGCGAGCACCTTTAATGTTTACTATGCAGTGATTGTATGGAATGTCAACTTCACCACATGTAATTTGAGCCACCCGACCCTCACAACGAGCCCATTCACCCTGATTAACTCTGGCATGTCTGGAGTATCTCTCAGGCCCCAAACAGCCGTTAAAACCACAGACATAACCCCATTAGACATTCCATTTTGGTCACAGGGGTGATCGAACTAATCCCACTGTTTATAGTGCATTTGTACACAAGCCTATGTAAATGTGCACAAGCACACAGGGTTTTCCCGCCAATTCCAACCCCTCCAGTAGGATCACAAGACTGACACCCCCTCTGAAGGACGTACTATGGTCCATACTAGGATCTGGTGATAGATGGCCCCGGGTGTGTTTACCACGTGGCCAGGACAAAATAAAACATAAAAATGTGAAGATTCCATATTCCCTTCTGAATTTAAAACTGTCTATACGAATGCCAAATACTATATTAAAAGTTAAAATTACGCTGCAAGATGATTTGCCTCACCATCACACAATTAAGCCCAGAGTCATGTACACGGACATTTTATTCTATTAAACAATAATGGAACAAATTAAGTTTTCTTTTCTAAGTTTTGACCCCTTTTTAATGTGCTACACACCTAGAACTAAGGCGGTGATTCATTTTGGCTTAAATCTATTTTGTCTCCGTGCAATGAGATCTGCTTTGTCTGGGAACTTTTACTTGTTGGCAAAAAAGGGTGGAGCTATTGTCACGTCAGTGGGGATTATTCTGCTAGCGTCTGACAACATCCTTCATCAACACCCGGAAGTAATCTGCAGAATAAAAATGCAGGGGATGTTGTGATGTTTAAGGAATTTAACAAAAAAATATATAAAATCAATGGGCAATAAGATAAGAGGAACTTTCTAAACCTTAAATGAAATCACTTAATTTCAGCCGAGCTTACAAATAACATGAAAAATTGAAATAAACCTTGTCAAATGCCACACATAACTTTCTAAACATAAACAAAAGTGTGCTGCTAATTAAAACATTATTTTGGTTGTAATCTTGTTTGCATCTCTGAGTGCAATGAAAATGTGAAAAATATTTCCAGATAAAGAACTGGTTCATGATATTACCATACTGAGCAGACAAAATGCCAAAGTCACATGGTTATGTACCTTTGGCAACATGCCACACGTCGAAAATAATTATGTAGTACGTCTGGTTCCTGCTCTCGGACATATTTGGCAAGCTGGCGGTGACGGTCTGTGATGACCTTCTCAACTGTCTGACCAGCTACATTCAAGAATGACATCAATCGCTTAGAAACCTCCAACTCCATGTGTCCCGAATTCTTCACATTTTTAACATCATGTTGTTTTATTCATGCTGACATTAACGTTGTATGTATACATAAATAAGTAGTAAAATTATTGTGAAAGGAATAAAAGTCATAAAGACAATTTTGATTAATTTATTTTAAGATGGATCTACAGAAGCGTTAGCTTAGGGGTAAGGAGAAGCCAATGGTTTTTATTTCTCTCCTATCCCATTCCTTATATCACCCGTATTATAGTTATGAAACATATAAGTACAAGGACAAGTGACTTATTACAAGAGTACAATTAACAACACAATACAATGAAAAACAACAGGAGACCAGACCATAACAAATAATTGAATTATACAATGTTTGACGTTAGCTTGGTTTTCTTTGTGAATACATTTAGGGACCCCGACAGTCACTGTCTTAAGGTTTCTGTAAGGCTATTCCAGAATTTGATGCCGCGTTGTAATGTTTCATTTTTATACAAAGTGGTTTGATTATAGATTTGATACAGGTTACTTTGAGATGAAGTTTACGTTGGATATGAATGTACATCAGCGGAAAATGAAATGTATGAACGTATACAGGTAATTCAAAAGCTTATACATAAATTTGCCCAGAGTGAAGATATCTTCCAATTTTAATAGCTTTAATTTAGTGAATAGAGGAGCCGTGTGGTCAAGATAACCAGCTTTTGAAATTATACAAACAACTCTCTTTTGTAAGGGGACCATTTTACTACTTTGTGAAACTGAACTGTCCCAAACAATCACTGAGTAGTTAAACTAAGGAAGTTTGAACGAGTTATACAATGTAATAAAGTTTCAGTTGGATAACATACTTTAATCGATTAATTATTCCAATGTTTTTTAAACTGTGGTAGATACATAATGTATGTGGTTTGTCCAATTTAAATGACTATCAATATAAACTCCAAATAAGTTTGTTTTTGATACTTAATCAACGACAGTGCCATTGAGGATCAAGGGACTGTCTGAGAATATTAACGTTTTCCAGTACAACATATCACATAATTTGTTTTCTTGAGATTTAGTGATAATTTATTGGATAAGTTGCTTCAGTATCAATATCATCATGGTCATAAAGTAATCTCGTGTTGTCGTCCCGTATTGGGACAATAACAAATATCATTGATGTAAATAATAAAAAGCATGGGGCCCAAAACCGAACCTTGTGCAACCCCACAAGAAATGTATTGTTTAAACACAAGTTATAATAAGCAAATTGCTTTCTATTACAACGAACACTTTTAAACCAATCTAGGGCTACTCCACGAATTCCGTAGTGTTCTAATTTTTGTATAAGTGTTGTATGATTAACGGTATCAAAAGCTTTAGACAAATCTAAAAATATCCCAATTGACTTTTTTTGGTGCTCTATCGCATTAAGTCTTTTGTGCACAACATGAACTACAGCCATTTCAGTCGATCTATTTTTCTACACCCGAATTGACAGTATGTGAGATACTGTTTTTGTTTACAAAAGAAATCAAACGACTAAAAATGTATTTCTCGAACAATTTTGAGAGAACCAATGATACCGTATTTGGTCTATTACAAACAATTACAAACATCTGTTCTAAATCCTAAGTATAGGAATAACCTTGCCAACCTTTAGCCCATTTCGAAAGACATCGGACGCAATGGATTTGTTAACAATCGGAGCAAGTGGAACAGAAAATTCTTAATGGCTTTTTTTTTTTTTAAAGTACAACTGAGCTAATACTATCCCAACCCGGGGCCTTGTCATTAGGAACTGTGGTTATAATGTCTACAATTTCCTCTTGCGTAACATGATTAAGAAAGAAAGAACTCGGACGTCTATCGGGAAGAAAAAAAATCAAAAGAAACGTGAGGCGATGGCATCTTGCTTGCAATGTTCTCAATAACGTTTACAAAATAATCACTGAAAACATTAGCAATGCTGTTGTCACCACAAATTTGCGTATCTTCGAGTACAAAATGCGATGGCGTTTGTTTAGTTTTCCGTTTATTCAGTATGTAGCTTATGATTTTCCAAGTACCTTTACTATTGTACTTGGCGTCGTTGAATTTATCACCAAAATACTTCACTTTAAACACTCGAATTAATTTACAGGGTGAGCCAAAAAAGGAAACCCAAATGTCGTGACTTCTGTTTTATTGAAGTTCTGCATGTAGCTCTTCCAAAATTTAACCCAATTAAAATCTTTCTTTTTCTTCAAGAATCATTAAAAACACTCATGTACTTTTGAAGTTACGGAATGTTAAACACAACCAACGTTTTAAAGTTCTGTCCACGGATTACTTACCTTACAGAACACTTACCTTCTGTTGATCCGTGGACAGAGCTATAAAACAGTGATTGTTTTTTTTTAAATTCCGTAACTTCAAAGTACACGAGTGTTTTGAATGAATCTTGTACTAAAAGAAAGCTTATGGATTGGGCTTTAATATCCTAGATGTTAAAATTGCTATATGCAAAACTTCACTAAAACAATGGGTGTTTTTTTTTTCATTCGCCCTGTATTTAGCTTGTTTCTAAATTGCGTAAAAATGTATTTATCTTGTAAAGAGTGGGTCTCCAGATACTTCTTTTAAGTGTTGTAGGTCTCGGTCTCGCGACCACTTTTTACTTTTTGCTGGTCCCGATCTCGGTCTCGGGAGCTGTGGTGTCGGTCTTGGTCTCGTTCCCCTTTGGTCTCCTTATTTTGGCTGGTCTCGAGTCGAGACCAGCCAGAAATGTCGACATTTGAGTTGCGCACCTGTGGGCGTTAACTGAAGTATTTTTTTTATTTTTTAAATAAATGAGGTGTTCCAAATTAGTGACATTTCGACCCCTATCTTCTCTTTGATTTGGGATCGTATTTTGGAGAAAGAGTAAATTTTTCTACCTGATTTTATAGAAATGATTTCACACAGTCGTACCAGTTACTATTCTCACTGTTGCCATGAGGGTGTATGATGAGACTATTTTCTTGCTGCTCATTGAAGTACCCCATTATTCCTCAAAAAGCAACATCCTAGTCTGAAAAAATAAAATCCATACATGTTTCTGGCTACCATCTCTAAACTTTTGGGTCTACATGTACAAGTCTATATTCCATGACAAAAATTTAAAAAAAATAAAATTCAATATTTTCTTGCTCCAATTTTTTTGAAATCAGGTTTACAAGGAGGCCCAATGTAAAACTAAAGTTGCATTTAAATATCCGTTAGTAGTCATAGCTGAAACCATGGGATGGCTATGGAGTTTAAGGGTCCGAGTTCCTATAACAGATGAAACATCCACCTTAACTTTAAGGTATGAAGCATACATGAAGAGCACTTGCACTCGACTACAACACTGCTTCTTTTACAACAGATTCTTTCTTTTGATAGAATTGTAAAGTCAATTTGTTAACAAGGGAGATTGACACATGTCAATGCGTTTGTCGACTTCGTATAAAGGGAAATTATGGTTATATTCACGCACAACAAGTAGGAGGAGGGGAGGGTACGGCGCCAAAAACCCCAATATCTCTCCTCTTTCCCACCAGACAAAACCCCCAATATCCCTCTGTCTCTGCGTTGTTATATTAATAAGTGGAGGGTAGTAGACTTTTTCATAGGTGTGGGTGGGAGTACGGGACCAATAGTTTAAAATATATACCCCTTTTATGACTTGCAGGGGGAGGGTACGGCGCGAAAATCCTTAATATCTCTCTGTCTCTGAGTTGTTATAGTATAAGTGGGGGTTCTAGACTTTATAGGGACTCGGCCGGCACCAGACCAAACCACCAATATCTTTCTCTCAATATTTCAGTCTCAGCACCAGACCAGGCTCTTGCTCTCTGATATCAGTCGCCGTCTTGGAGATCTCTACTTAGACTCACAGCGACTGGTGCGCGAGTCTAATGTAAATTGCCTTGACCCAAATTGTCAATGTCTAATCATTTATAAAATAATGGCCTCACCTACAAAAAAAAAAATTTAAAAAAATGTATCGATACATATTAAATGGTGACTAATAAGATCAGACCGATCGTTAAAGAATTGTCTAGATGGAATAAAGCAACGCTGCGTGATTACGTCCAGCGATATGAAATACCGTACAATCAAAATGCTTATCTTTCTCGAAAAGTCTACATCGACGGGACAAAGAACAACGAAGCTCAATTTAAAAACTTGAGGAAAAAGACACAAGACAAGCTCAAACAGATTGTAGACGATTACGATCTTGAATTTGCACCAACGGGTTATAATGGCCGATTTTTTTGAAGAAAAAAAAAAAATACTCTTGGCGATTGAAAATAGACAACCCGAATATTTTCAAGAGGCTGAGTTTAAAGTGACGAGGAGATCCAGAAACAACTTTAGAAACTGGGAACTGATTCCTAGACTTTTTAACGACGATGTAGTCAAGTTTTTTGATACACACACAGATCAAATAGTAAATAAAATCAGGTCGGAATTGAGAGAGCTAAGAGGTTTATGATAACAATAAGATACAAAAAAAACAAACCGGATGGTACGATCGAAACGATTGAAGCTATTCATTTTAGGGATCAGAGAGTCGTTTTAAATTAAAGTCAAATAAAACAGGTTTTAAAAGAAGAAATTGACAAGCTATTTAGAAAGGTATACAAATCAAGGATCGGGTTGGGTTTTAAAAAAGATAATGGCGTCAACAGGTTTAATCCCGTGAGGGGTAGTTCTAACATAGACCTACCCTCGCTTCTCAAAAGAAAGCAGGCGATGATAAACATTAAAAACAAAGACGACGAGTGTTTGAGATGGTGTTTGAGAGTTGCTCTTGGGCTGTACACGGATTAAGTAAAAAAAAAAAAAAAAAAACGATCCTAAATATAGACTTCGCGAAAACAGACCTAGTGTTTACACCAAAGACGACGGACTCAAATTAAAAGGCGTAGTCTTTCCAACACCGATCGACCAGATACCAAAGATAGAAAGACAAAATAATTTAACGATATACGTTTAAGGTTATGAGGGGGAAATACATCCATTATATGTGTCTAAAAACTACAAAGCGGAATCACAACAGATCCATCTGTTTTTGTTTTCGGAGGAGACAAGCATCACTACTGCTGGATGAATAGTTTTTCGAGATTGATTTACAACGTTACAAAATATAAAAGTAAGAAATGTTTTTGTCGAAGGGGCCTGTGTCATTATAGAACGTAAGTTAAATTAGATAGACACATGGCCGATTGTAATGGCATAGATACACATCCGTCTAAGATTGTATTTCCTACCGCAAAAGATTAACCTTCACCAAGCAAAAGATTAACCTTCACGCAAAAGATTAACATTCACCAAGCTAGCGGCTATTCGTTGGTAGTAGTTAAATGCGACGGTAAAAATGTGTATCAAGAGACTTATAGAGGCAAAGACGCTTCAACTAGATTTATGAAGTTGTTAAAATTACAACGAGACACTAATTGCCTATTTAAAAAAAACCAACCCATGAAATGTAACGAGCGAGCTAAAGAACATCATGATAAACAAACACATGTTGGATTTGCAAAAAAACTATTCATCCCAATTACCCGAGCAACTGTCAGTGCCAGTAACCCAAAGAACCAAAAACAGAAAAACAAATAAAAGAATACCAGTGCGAAAACAAAAATGGATTTACAGAGTCTAAATGTTAAACGAAAAGAAGATTAACAAATTTAGAAAGGTGAGAGATCATTGTCACGTCACGGGTAGATATAGAGGCGCCGCGCACGCCTACTGCAATCTAAATTTACAAGTTAAACCAGGTTTTACCCCCATACCAGTCGTCTTTCACAATTTGCAAAATTACGACGCTCACTTAGTCATGCAGAGTATTTCAGAGAACGATGATGAAAAGGAAATACAAGTTATCGCTAAAAATTCGGAAAAGTATATTTCGTTTTCGATCGGAAATATGCGATGTATAGACTCTTTTTAATATTATTATGGCGTCTACGTTGGATAGATTATCTAAAGCTTGTCCAAAAGAGTCGTTTAAACTACTCAGAGAACATTTTAATCGTCAAAACATCGACTCGTTGTTACAAAAAGGAGTTTATCCGTACGCTTATATGGACTTGTTCGACAGATTTCAAGAGACCAGCCTACCCCCCATCGAACAATTTTACAGCAGCCTAAAAGACGATAATATATCACGAGAGGACTACGACAGAACTAAACTGACGTGGAACGAGCTTAACGTCAAAAATATCACGATTTGTACGTCACTGTGGACACACTATTACTCGCTTGCGTATTTGAAAACTTTAGGTAAACGTGTATTACAAACTTAGCTTTAGATCCAGCTAATTACTACAGAGCACCAGGATTGTCGTGGGACGCCTTGTTAAAACTCGCGGAAGGTAGACTCGAGTTGTTGACCGATGTCGACAAACATTTATTTGTTAATAACAAGTACCTACCCGGCCATAATCCAAAGGAGCCTTGTCACAGTCGCCTGCATTTCCAGTCCTAGTGGAACTAGGAACGTCTGCGGTTGTTACGTAAGCCATGGTCGGAATGAGAAAAGGGTGTGTGCTCTTTGTTATGCATGAGTGATTTTCTTTGTTGCATGAGTGTGTGAGCTAGGAGGAGGAAAATCGCGCGTTTCAGACAGACACTAGATCCGTGTGGTGAAAGCAACATCAGCGCTGGGTGGATTACCGTTTCGTCACAGTACCACCTTCGGTGTGTTGCGAGCCGTATTTTCTATGTAGAAAATCAAAAGCCTGTTGTGCTGACCATGGCTTTTTGGAGCAGGGTTTGACCATACCCACTTCAAGTGCACTAGAGGTGCTAAAGAGTGGCCAAGAGAGGGCGCTATTGACGGTCACAGGACAAAATGGCGCAGACGCTACCTGGACCATACTGATTGTGTGAAGCAGGTGAAGCGACTGAAAAATTCTTACAGCCGATCACCACTTTTTTCAATAAATTTTCTAGCGCCAAAAGTTACCTCTTTTATGGTTATTCCCTCCACTTTCCCCTCCTCTACTCTCATCCCCTCCTTTCCTTAGTTTCTATTTATTAATCAGTCAGTTACTTCATCGGGATTCGAACCTCTGACGCTTGCTTGATACACGAGTCTCTTAACCGCTAGGCCGCGCACGATCGCTGTTGCAATGATCAATCTTTGGACGTATTTGAAGTATCCATTGAAATAAACTAAATATTCATGAGAAAATAAATATTCAAAATGACGTATTGCACTATCATTGGCCGGCTCATGTGACGTCTCATGCGACGTCATGGTTATCGATGTCATGCGTATAACGTACCGCTGTTCCAGACACTTCAATCAGTTTTGACCGGCTGCTTCAACTCAGATCTGCACTACATGTGCATGCCAAAAATGGCCTAAAAACACATTTTTACTAATATTTTTTGGCCTCTCCACTGTTTCCTGGATTCCTCTTGGTTGATATCCCAAGGTGAGGTGACAATTTTGGATGTTTGGCGGCAGGTAAGTGGTGATCGGCTGCAAGAATTTTCCCGAAGCGACCCTGGGCCCTAGCGGATTTGAGGTTTCCAAGTTCAGTCACCGCTGTATTACTACTACCCCAGTCCTGAAGATTGTAGCTAGACGGTGGGACCTAGCAAGGTTAGTGTGGGGGGTAAAACTCGCCCCCTATCCTTCGGGAGTACAGAGACTGAACACTTGAACTTGAACCGCATGAATGATCAGCTGATCAAGAGATCAACAGAGATCAGATATCACATGTACTGTTGACTAAAAGGGGGCATATATTTACCTGGTGGTGGGTTTCAAAAAGCAGTAAATTGTTGTAGGCCTGAAGGACGGTTGAACCCTAAAAGCTTACTTTTCTGCAAATTCTGTGATTGTACATGTACTATAACATTTAACTTGTAACATGTTTCATATGTTCTCCAGGAACCAGTGTATTACTAGGCTGAAATCCAAGGTATGTACCTGACTTGAGTCACTCAAACTGACCTGCATGTGAATGTACCCATTAATTTACTTGATCTGTGTATAATTACTGTTTGTGATCATTAACTTGGAGTTATTAGATTTTGCTTTATTTGTTCTGTTGTTTAATTTTAAGACTTGCATGGTGCATGCTTGGTTGAGAGTTGTTGTTGAATAATTCAAGATTTTGCATGGTTGCATGAAAGTTACTTGGTGTACTTTCATTTAAGTTATTATTTCGTTGATTGGTTTTTGTGTATACCTATGTTTTGGTCCTGGTTACTTGTATATATTTTTTGTTATTTTTTTTCTAGTTCATTGTAATAAATAAGTGCATATTTGTTATTTATTTAATCCTAACGACCCTTGTTTTAAATTCTTTTTTCTTTTTCTTTTTTCTTTTTCTTTTTTCTTTTTCCTTTGCTTGCTGCATTAGCGCATGACAAGCCGTCGAGTTACATCACCTACCTTGACGCAAACAAACTATACAGCTGGGCTATGAGTCAATACCTACCGTACAAAGATTTTAAATGGTATACCACGACACAGTTTACCGCGGAAAAAAATATTATCCCTCAGGAAAACGTCAAACACCGGTTACTGTTTTGAAGTAGACTTAGAATACCAAGACGATCATCACGATCTACACACCGATTTCCCCCTAGCGCAAGAAAATATCGTCATACCCAAAAATGTATCTGATTATCAAAACGAGTTATTAGATACCGAACCTAGTAGCGACGTACACAATTAACGTGTACGTTGTATACTAAACAAAAATACGTTTTGCTCTACATCACGTTGTAGTTGTATCTCAACTCGGTTTGAAACTAAACAAAGGTGCATCGAGCGCTACAATTTAAGCAAACGCCTTGGATGGCACCTTACATCGATAAAAACACGCAACTCAGACAAGGAGCGACCTCTGATTTAGAGAACGACTTTTTTTAAACTGATGAACAAAAACGTCAGAGATCGAATAGACGGTTACCTAGTCAGAGACAATAGCAAAGACGATCGAGCTAAATACGAAAAAAATATCTAAAAACCGAGCTACAAAATGACAACGTCATTTCCAGAATGCGAATTGTCGTTTGACGAAAAAATATAAAACGACAAACGACAACCGTGTTAAACGAACCGATCTACTGCGGAGTGAGTGCCTTGGATCTATCTAAGACGTTGATGTACGATTTTTATTACAACCATTTGAAAGACAAGTACAAAGACAAAATCAGGTTGATGTACACAGATACAGAAGTTTGGTACTCGTAGTGCACGCGGACGACGTATAAAAAGATATGCGAGAAAACGGACAACAATACGACTTTTCGAATTATCCAAAGGATCATCCATTGTACGACTCAACCAATAATCGGTCACCTCTAACAAATTAAAACACCGACACTACTACGACTGCATCTTTAACAAGAAATTTCATTACGAAACCATGACTCAAATTAGATCGGAAAATCACATCCTTTACACCGTATCTCAAAATAAACTATCGTTGAGTCCATTGGACACAAAGAGGTACATTTTATCGGACGGTATAAACACGCTGTCTTTTGGTCACTACGGCGGTAATTGCAGAGTCCTCGGGTACGACTTGAAGCTCTTGGGTTCAACGAAACTCCTTGTTTCCATTAACCATTTTAAATTGACTCGTTCATTTTTTCAACGTTGAAGATGTCTACGCTCAAAATGGGATCCGTGGCTTCCTTCTCTCGATACCCGTACCTCCCTCTTGTGTTTGCCCGGGTAATATAAATATCTAACCATAGCGTCTTGCGGTAAACTCTGGTCTTTGTTTTAACGTGGATTAGCCGGCAAGTCTTGACGATAGCATCTCGGGTTTGATCCGCCGTTTTAGAAACCAAAGCGTTCTACCTCGTGGTATCGACCTCACCAACGTCCACAACCGTCAAACGTATTGACTGTAAGCCTATGCGTTTCACTCTATCCCAGGGTAGGTATAGCATCCTTTTGGTGAAAGTCGTTTGGTAAGTTCGAACTCTCGCGAAGTACCCTTAGCCTTGGCACATACGTGCAGGAGGAGTGTAGATACATTTGCAAGATTGCTGTTTTTAAAGCCAATTTCTGATTTTCTGATTACCTTTTATCGATTACCTTTTATCATATTATTTAATATAAAAAGACGTTAGCTTTTACTTAACGCCTAAGCTTTTACTTTTGAAATTCTTAAAAGTCGACGAGGAGCGTAAGAGACACTATTAAGCGTTAAAATCACCTCGCAGCCGCCAAAAGGATCGGTGGCAACGACAACGAACAAAAATACCTAGATTTTCAACGAACGTATCAGAAAACATAACGCCTCTAAGACCTTTTCTGACGTAGACCGAGCGTTGCGTTACTATATAACAACGAGAGTGGAGAATCTAATGAACTACCTGTAGTGACTGCAACGCGAACCCAAACTCGAAGATTTTTATGAGCCTAGCGACCAACAAATAGAAAGAGAACCTCGCGTTTGGTGAGCTTCTTGGCTTATAGATATCTTTAAATTTAAAACTCTATAAATAAAATGAATGCGTATGCAAAAAGTTTCAGTCCCAGCAGGCTATTAAAAAATACCCAGATCTATTAAGGGTGAGAGAAAAAAGGTGGTCATCACCACAACCCTAGTAGTATATTGGGCGGGGCAACGTTGAGGGTCTAGTTTCCTCGATTGGGCGTAGACGCGATATCGTACCCGGCACTTGTGTAAACTAGCTTTCAATTTTGAACTCGATGGTGGAAGGACAATAGAATCATTTTTACACTGAAAGAATAGTGCAAAACGTAGTTCTTAACTAAGAACGGTGCTGCAGACGCTAACGCGAGCGTCAAATAACGGTAAAGATAAAGCTATCGCCGATGCTTTCGGTAACAGATTTTGTATTCCGCTGGACATTGACATACTGACTGCATCGCCCTTTTTATCCCACGGTTTAAAACAACCTCTGACGTATGGAATTCAGCTATCACCAACAGAAATAAACACCGATTAATGCAAAATCTGTTTGATAAAATCCACTCTCGCTAGAGTTGGATCTGTCAACAAGTCAACATAACAAACTGTAATAACCAAACTTCAGGACCAAAAGGTAAACCCAATCAACTCTTACCGTCAAGCCATGTTTCAGTATCAACACTGGAACGAAATTAGCAAGTTCTTTGAGACAGCGATACCGAAAGCGGGCGCGGAGTAGCCAAAGACTATGATTTGACGGGCTAGACCCCGGAGACAAGAACAAGTACGGTTTATGGCTCGATTTTAGAAGTAACGACGAAAAATTTCTCACGGATCCCGTCGGAAACTTGGAGACGCAGGAGGCATCCACGTCCAATATATCAGAGAAGCCGAAAGCCAAGTATGACCTCAAGATGTATGTAGTTTGACTGTGGATGCTCAATTGACCTTGGAAGACAACATTAACTTGTTAAATGAACAGCCGCACAGTGTTTAATCGTCGGCAAAACAAAGTCGTAAACCAAATGGATTTTGGATCTGTTGAGTCAGATTATAAATGTCGTATCGAAGCGATAGTGTCTTCTACCGTTTTTAAAAATAAACGCATACGAAAGAAAGTTTTTTTACCTGTTTGTTGTTTGTTTGTTTGTTTTTTGGCCTAAATGTTACGATGACTGCAAAATGGTGCCCGATCAAACTTAGTGCAAATATATGGAAACCAGAGAGCTAAAGATAAATCTACGTAATCACAACGCCCCGAACCCTTTGGGTGGATCTTCCAACCAAACCCCATTTAAGTTCCACCCATCATATTTGTAATGGGATATTTATTATACTTGAGGCAGGGGTGTCGTATCACAATCGTTTTCAAGTACGGGTACGTAAGACGTGTCCCAGAAATGAGCTATACCTAAACCGTTAGAGTTTGTGCTCCCGTCTGTTTTAAATACTTGCTTGATCTATGCCAACAACAAACAGGTATCGGTAAAAGCTTTTGTGATTATAATTGTTGTCTAGAGCGTTAAATGCGTCATCTCCTCGGTGGCTGAGCGCAAAGCCGTACAGTGACTCTTCGACCGTAAAATATAAATGAAAGTTAAAGATGGCCCAAACGTAACGGTTGCGGTTAAAGATCGATCAAACCGCACCCCCGTAGTAGCGCGCAGTAGATCGCAAAATTTAACTGATTTACGACATGGGGTGTGTTTCCAACGATCTACATTCATCCGTTGTGATGTGAGGCACTGAGAAGTCCGAGGTTAAGTCCGAAACAAGGTTAAAAACCCGTTGGTATTATTAACTATGACCTCGAGTTCACTGGGTTTAGCCAAAAAAGTCTCCGGTTTCTGGTATGGAGCTGGTTCAAAAGTGGTGCGGCTGCTTTTTTGGCTCAACGTTGGCTGATGACTGCAAATGGTGCCTGACTAAACTTAGTGTACTATGGGAGTCCAGAGAGGCCACATAAATCTTACTCGATCATAACCCCATCTAAAACGCGTTAAAATTCAGCAGCAGCAGAATTCCAGTCAAACCAGTGAGCTGGCGGTTTTCGAAACATCTTGTACAAAAAACTTTTTTCGATATTTTGCCGACGCGCATGGCTACGGCGACGCGCGCGCATACCAGAAACCGAGACTTTACTACCTAAATGACGAGAGTTGATTTTTAGCGCTATGTTTTCAAAATACCAAAACCGAATTAGAACTTAATACGCCTCAATAATTAATAAGAATATTATAAGAAGTCATTATACCCCGTGATATTTGGAGATACCGGCATTAAATAGTAACGAAAAACAAAAGTGTACAGACTTAAACAAAAATTGAAGAGAATGATCGATACGATTAACTTTCGCAGAGTTAGCGGAGCTGTCAGTATTCCCGCTCTTAGGGCGTCTATCAGTCCCTGGATTGGTGCTGCTAGAAGGAACGTTTATAGGTGCTTTTTGTAGATATTTGGCTTAGACTGCTCTAAGCGATTATCCGCCAAGCTTAAAAAGCACGACCAGATAAGAATATTAGCAGACTCAAACTTAACTCGATTGAAAATACATGTCTCAAGCCATCATCGAAGAGGTCTGTATTGATTACGATGAAAAACTTAGAACTTACAGAAAATTAGAACAAAGACCAGCACAAAGCTTCAAAAAATTAAAACGATTCAGACTTTGAAAAAGAAGTTAACAAAACGGGTAGGCAAACACTGATAAAAGAAAAAAAATCTTAAGCGATCCACCAAGTTATACATCAATACCTCTATATGACCTCAACGAGCGTACCTCCGCCCCATCTTTATTGTAGTGATCATCGTATCTTTAAGTCTTTATCAAATTGATTTTGAGTCACTTTAAATAAATCTGACTAGTTCTTTTGTCTGATCCAACGACGTGATAATAACACGCCGTGATTAAAGATCTTTTGACGCATCCGTTTCCTCAATGTTTTGTAATGAACGAGCTGTTTTATTTATTTATCGTTTCTGGACGTTTTCTGAGTCTTGCTCTGAGACACGTCTTAAATCAATTTCTTAATATTTGTCTTTTTGATTCTTCTTTACAAACGGACCAATAGATATATGTCGTTGCGGCATTTTCTGCCGAAAATCAAGGTAACGTGAGATTATTTCGCCGCAGGTTTTACAAATTAGAATCCATTTTCGATGATTATCTGGTGATCGTACTGGATCTGTTTTATCCGATAGCTCGAGGTATTCACTCTGGAAAAGATTCATTTATTAAAATTATTTTATTTTTTAAAACAACGTTTTGTTTTGTCTTTTTTCAATTTACAATCATTCTGACTGTATTTGACTCCATTTATCAAAAAGGCCCTCGATGTAGAGGCTTTTTTAGTGTGCCTCAAGGTTCCCTACACATGCAGCTTGTAACCAGTCTATTTCACACAGACAACCTTTAGTCATTTGACAAATTTGCCTTACAAAAACATCGACCTTGATGACTTACACGGAGCAAAGTCAATAAACCGCCTACCATGCAGCGACTGCAAAGATTTCAGTCTGTCACGCTGTTGTTGTTTTCAAATTAGAGTGCCAAAACAATTTCAATCTACAGTTTACAATCTTAGAAATGAAATTAGGATAATGTTACTAGACCCACATGTCGCTTATATTTGGCAGCAAACTACGGTATAATTATTTGTGTTGGCATAAACTCGTTAGAATTTTCTTTGTAAATTTAATTTGGTTTGATTTTATCAGTTGGGTGACGTCGCTAAAATAAGAAAAACACTTTTTTAATTTGCCGCATCGATGCCCATATATCCATATCTGTTCATTGCTCTATGCCATACCAAACCATTTTTAATTTACCGCTTTATGCACAAGTGTAAAGAGACTATATACAGTCCTTATTGACTGATTCCAGCAGACAATATGCACCTAAAGAGCGTAAAATTTCAATTTATTACGCTTCATGGGATCTGTACCTGATGAACAAAGGCATCTGACTTTCTCACGGAACCATATGAACAAAAGTGAGTCTGGCCACAAGCAATCATCAAATACATCAGTCAACCTTACACAAAGCAGTGACATCAGGATAAAACAACCAACTTGC